>CAMOHE010047542.1:0-28033 GCA_946598075.1 Artocarpus hirsutus
ACTTTAGTGCAGATCCAAGAAACATACATTTCACTTTGTCGACTGATGGAATGAACCCACATGGTAACATGAGTAGTAGGCATAGCACTTGGCCCGTAATACTTGTTAACTATAATCTCCCTCCGAAGATGTGCATGAAGCGAAAGTTTTTAATGTTGTCTTTATTGATTTCGGGTCCTCACTAACCAGGCAATGACATTGACGTATATTTGGGACCGTCAATCGATGATCTAAAAATGTTGTGGGAAAAGGGAGTTGAAGTTAAAGATGCTTACCGAAAAGAGACATTCATACTCCGGGCGATGTTGATATGGACTATTAACGACTTCCCCGCATATGGCAATTTATCTGGTTATTCGGTGAAGAATTCTATTGGTTGTCCTATTTGTATGACGAAAACGTCTCACAAACAGTCGAAAAATGGAAAGAAAACTATCATGAAAACTCCGTCTTCCTCCACGATTGACGTTTCCATAACGGATTTTTTAACCGTCGTGAAATTTTTCCACGACGGTTATAAACCGTTGTGGAATCTACATTTTGTACTAGTGCGTTAGTCCTTTTTCTGCTACCTCGTCGAGTTGTTGTTTGCTGGCTCACCATGGGACAACAACGGCTGAGCACTTGCAGCGCCTTCATCGGCGTCCAACTCCAATTGTGATCCATGCACACTACATGATTATGGAGGAAAGAAGAAGAAGAAAAAATTCTTGTCATGTAGTCTTGTTCGTGCACTTGTGATGCACGCAACTGTGTACGTTTTCAGGAAAGAAATTGTTTATTTTGATGTTATTATTGTTCTTTCTCAAAAGTCGCACGTGAAGTGCATTAAGTTGTTTAGGCAGACCTTTTTTTATTTATTATTATTATTATTATTATTATTATAATATGCCATACACCTAAGTGCATCTCATGCACATTAATGAGTAAGTGCATCTCATTGACATTAATGAAGACATGTGAAGGAACTTGGAAAGAAAAAAGAGAGAGAAGAAAAATAAAATAAAATAATATAATAATGATAAATTACAAAAAGTCTTTACTTTTTTATGGGCTTACACAAATTTGATCTAATTAAATAGAAAATAAAATTACTAATCTAAAAGGACCATATAATTAATGACCAAAAATCCATTTATGAAAATTGCTCATTCATCACATGAACAAAAATTGCAAAAATGCAAAGTGCCCACAAACATGCATCAAAAACATGAAATTATCAACTTAAAATCATGTATAATAAAATTATGCTATAACCCGCTTTGAATACCATTTGATGGAATTAAATATGAAAAGCAGCAGAAGGATTAGATCATTGACAAACAAAAATTTTTTAAAAATTTTGTTCATCGGAAATAGCTATGTAATTTTAATTAATAATAGAAAGTTTTGAGAATTTTTACAAAACTTTTGAAGACTATCAGGGTATCCTAACTTTCCTCTTTGACACCACAATATTCCAAGCGAGGCCTCCACACTAAGGGAAAGACACATGGGTGCCAAACTACAAGAAAAAATTATCTTCACTTTTTTTGGACCTACTGCGTACTCAACACATGAGATAGTAGACATTTTTTTAGAGAAAAAACTTTTAGTTTTTCTATCTAATTATTCTGTAAAAGTCACATAAAAAGATTGATTGAAATAACTATTATCTCTATCTTTTTAGTATGTTTTTCCTATCATATATGAATGTTTTCTATGCTTAGGAATTGAGAAAATAGGTTAGAAATGAAGATTTAAGCTAAGGAGGCCAAAGCTTACATATGGAAATTTTCAGATTTTTCCAGTTCGATGGGCCAAACCCAAAGTTCGGTAAGTTGAACTTGGGAATAGTTCAGTAGGCTGGTTTTGGTTTGCCGGTAGGCCAAACTAGGGAATCCGACAAGCTAACCAGGCCTTGCAAAAATTTATCGTTTTTCGCTCATTTTTGCTATTTTAACCTTATAATATGATTTTATAGACATAAATGAGACACTAGGACACTATAAAATTGCTAAGTAGTGTAGAATAACCTAAGCTAGATATTGATGAACTTAGTTTTTATTTAGGTCGTTTGTGGTTATGTGGAGCTAATGTATAGCAGGTCGGGACTATGGTGTTGAGTCACAATGCAAGATATCGAGGTAGGACTTCTACCCCTTTCTTTGGTAGCCAGGTTTTTAAATGGTTTTGACGTTAAAGATCCTTTCAAAATGTTTTCAATAAATGATAAAATTTTTTAAATATTTTCAAAGGGGGCCTTTGGCCACAAAATGATTTCTTTCAATTTGATTTCTAAGGAATGATAAAAAATAAATTTCTTAGTATTTTTCATTTCTTGTCTAAGAATGAATGTTCATAATGAATCAAACAATGAATGTAATTGAGAATATTCGTTAACATAGGATTGAAATAATAATAAATACACATAAGGGCATGATGCCATAATCAGACATCAGGTAGTGTAGAGTGCAACCTTGATGGTAGGTCCCGAAACCCAGCTGGGCTACTACAGTGGTGACTTATATGGTTTTCCCAAAAAAGACAATAAGATTCTTTCTAGATGAACAAAGAACTATTTTGGTAAGAACGATTTAATTGAATTATTTATTCATTTATTTATCAAATTCTATTTTCTAAATACTTTTTGAAATGTGAAAATTTATATCTGAATTAATGTTTTCTAAATTTTAGTCTTGTTGAGCCTTCCGCTCACATTTCCTTTATCTATTTTAAAACATTTCCCCTAGGTGGATTGCATCTTAGGACAGACAGGGAGGCAACTAGGCAACAAGTGAGTCGTAGAAATACCATTTTAGGTTATTTAAACTTTTATCTCTCATATTGTACTGTGATTGTAATATTTTATTGTTGATACCATGCGTATGCACTAATGTGGGTCCGATAGGGCCTGTCTTACGTTTGAATGTCTTTAATATTTTACTTTCTAAGTAACTGTTTCAAAATAATAATAATTGACTTAAAATGTTTTAAACTATCACTTTTTTCCAAAAAAAAAATAATAACTCAAATCATTTAATAGGTGTTTTAAAAATGTAAAACAGTTGCCAAACATGAACACTTAGGAAAATGAACAAAAAGAAAAACTTTTTTTAATTCCAAAATATTTATTTCATTATGTGAATAAAGGTATCATATTGCCTACCAATAATAATGATAGTAGTAGTAATAATAATAATAGCCTTTTTAAACTTTAATATGATTGGCTTGCAAAAAGTCTCTCTAGCTCCCATTTCCTCCTTCCAACCATACAACGATTAGGCATACATACGCTTCCACCTCTCTTCCTTTAATTGTCTCCAATCCTGTCAACCAAACACACTTTTAAGCTACTCTGATCCGCCTTCTTCAAAGATAAATTATAATTTTGGCCGTTAAGATGCCTAGGAGGGCAATTTCTAATTGATATCCTTGTAAATTGAAGATTTGTACTATAGACCGATATATGATATCAAGATTCTATGTTTTTAAGGATTCTATATTCTGACAAATGAACTTCACGTTATTTGTTATGCAAATTATTTTTTGAAGTACAAACATTTTCCAACCGTTTGAACTACAAATCGTTTAAATTTTCTGATGAAATGGTGTTCAAATGCCAAAAATGTTACACCTGTACTTGCATATTGTTATTTGTTAGTGTAAATTATTCCTTGGTCGTTTGCCATCCAACTTGTACCATAATTGCAAACATTTTGCCACTAAAACGTTCGCATATTTACATCTTTCACCAATCATTTCCTCCATCAACTGCGTGAACCAGGTCACTCCTCAATTATTAGACAATTAATTGGCCTATAATTGCCCAAACTCCCACGTTTAAGAACAAATAACAGTACCCTTATTTTAAGGAATTGTTGAGACGTCTTGGGTGTTCCTTTCTCCTGGGTGTATGTCAGGCAATATTATATTCCATGGTCAAATCTTTTTGTTTTTATTGTGGTACTCAGTTACAAGCTAAAATGTGCCCATCCTCAAGCTTTGTGATGGTTCTCACGAGTCAAATTACAACTCAAGGTTCAATCTATATATGACTATGATCTATTTTATTTGAATTTTTTTGTGGTGCTCATATGGACGATTCTTATCAGTTGATATATGATAGTTCATCAAACAAAAAATAAAATATAGCTTAGCTGTGGAAGAATGGAACATGAAAACTATTTGCTAAATCACATAGATGGATTTTTTTTTTCTTTTTTGTTTTTATATTCTGATTTTGACTTCAAAACATGACCATGCAGCAACCTTTGATTCCCACAACGTGGTGCCAAAACCATGACTTGGCTGTCAACAATATCAGGGAAATGAGTTTTATATTTGGGCATCTGGAAAAGGCTATGTATCTTCGAAAATGAGAACTATAATTCAAACTTCAGAATTATTAATGGCCGTGAGATGCAAGAAATTGGTTTACAAAAACACAATTGACCAAAGCTCTTGTATACCACAACTTTTGCAGAATTCCAAACCTACTTGCTTATGAATATTGTTTCTTCATTTTCTATCCCTTAATCCTCCAGCAGAAAATGAAGCCTTATCAACTCAATCTGTCTGCTTATTCTTCTCTGTACCGTCAAGTGATTATTTTCTTTTTTATTAACTTTTCGTGCTTGCAACTTACAATTCCTGCTTATGCATTAGGATGTGAAAGTGATAGCTTCGCTTTGCTTAAATTTAAGAGAGATATTGTGAATGACCCGACTGGTGTCTTAAGTTTATGGACTGATTCTACCAATTTCTACTACTGGCAAGGAGTTACACGTGGCCGCCAGCATAGAAGAGTGACCAAGTTGGACCTTCAGGGGCTTCACTTGCACGGATCCATATAACCTCGTATTGGAAATCGTAGCTTTCTCAGACTTAAAGAACTCAGCAACAATGGCATCTCTGATGAAATCCCACCGGAATTTGGTCAGTTGTTTAGACTGCAATATCTTTATCTTGCAGACAACACATTTGCAGGATAAATTCCATCCCAACTCTCCAACTGTTTCGAGCTAAGGGCGATAGATTTCGGAAGAGGCTAACTTCATGGAAGAATTGCTTTGGAGCTTGGATCGTTGGCCAAGCTTGAATTGCTTCAACTTGGAGCAAACAATTTGACCGGAAGCATCCCACCTTCCATTGGAAATTTTACATCCCTTGTGCATTTCTCTCCCATACAATAATTTGGAAGGAAGTATTCCTGAAGAGATTGGCCATTTGAACAACTTGTCAATTCTTGCTGTGGCGGCGAACAAGTTCTCTGGTGAGTTACCTTCCTCCTTGTATAATATGTCATCCATAACTATAATCTCTACTGCAAGCAACAAAATTATTGGCACCCTTCCAAAGAATATAGGCCTTACGCTTCCTGATCTCAAGTGGTTGTCCATTTCTAGTAATGAATTCTCTGGTCCAATCCCACCTTTCACAATCCAATGCTTCCAAACCTCAAGCACTTAGTTCTCGCTACAAACAATTTTGTTGGGGCAGTTCCAACGGATCTAGCAAAACTTGTACATTTATGGTGGCTTGGTTTTGGTACTAACTTTCTAGGAAGCAATTCAACTGATGACCTAGAATTTTTAGCATCTTTGAAGAACAGCAGCCAGTTAGAAGTCTAAGACTTTAGTCACAACCAATTTGGAGGTGTTTTACCAAGATCCATTGCCAAATTTTCAAGCACACTCATTAGTCTGTATATTGGTGGGAATCAAATATCTAAAGCGTAACACCCGTTATCTTAACGGGCATGAATTTTGTAAAATTTAATGAATAAAATATGACAATTTAAAATTTTGTAGCATTTAAAATTACCAAGTTTGTCTTTGTTGTTTCAATTTTTTTTTTAAAAAAATGCCACTTCAGTTTTTTTTTTTTTTTTACAAGTCTCTGTAGAAAACATTCAAAACCTACCAATACCCACTTCTACCAATCTTTACCCCCTAAATTAATGCTCAATTATGTAACCTTCTTTTCATTTTGCTAAAAGTCTTCGAAGGAGACATAGAGATATTTTCTCAACCACCATTTTTGTTCACTTCTTCCATTTTCTACCATGAATTATTCCATTTGTCCCCTCAATTATTTTGGCTTTCTATTTATTTAGCCCTTCATTATTATTTTACGTCTCCCACTCTTTCTCTTTTCATTTGTGCTAAAACAAAAGCTCAACAAGTTCTTTTCCAAAGGCAGCCATAAGTCCAGCTGCAACCATCTCCATAAAACAAAGAAACATCTAGCCATACCATAGCAACTAGAGCAACAAAACGCCTGCTAAACACACCCAAAAACACTAAGGAGGGCAGCCTCTTTTCTTGCCAGAGAACCACCAAGAACGTTTCCAAGAATGTGGTCCAAACTCAGCCAAAATCATCAAGAAACACAGTTCATTTTCCTATCCAAAAACTAGCCAAAACCACCACCTCCATGGCCAACTAACTTCAAGAGTACAAGCTTGATTTTTAATCCAAACGTTGGTGCTTTTCAAAGGAGTTTTAAGTTAGGTTTTCTTTAATCTAAATTTGGTTTTTAGTATGTGTTTTGTCCATGTTTAATGCATGATTTTTGTGTTCCAAGCTCATGCAAATTTCTAGTTATGTTAACATGTATATTTGAGCATTTATGAACAAAAACTTGAGACTTGAGTTGAAACCGACAACCAACCTTTATTTTGGGTTGATAACAATATTACAAACATGCTAGGAACATTTAAAACCGGTTTCCATAACTTTAAGATTGATATTTTAAGGTTTTAAGCTTGAAGAGCAAACTTAAGCATGTTTTCTTTATTATTTGCAAAAAAGGCTAGAGATATGGTTTGATGATGATGTTGGTAGAATACTCATGAAAATATGTTTATTGTGATTATATAATGCATGCTCTATATTTTGGAATGGTTTGAGATTTTGAACAAGGATAATATGCTTTGGGTTAAAGAAAAACTTGACATTCCATAAACTTTGTAATACCTTTATGGATAGTGGCTCTTTCTTGAAATTCTGAGATTAGATAAAAATGAATTTTGTGAACTGGTTTTGCATATTTTAAAAGTAGACATCCTAAGCTTTCCAACATGCTATCATGAGCCAAAATTGGAGTTATATTTTATTTTCTATGAGTTTTTTAATTTTTGGATTGGAAACTAGAAAATCTACCAGTGGCAGTATACCACCCGTCTACCTTAAGTAAACCACCTGTTAACCTATGTGCTAAGTGTAGATAGTGAACCCGACTTTTTGTAAAAGTATACAGTCAGTTTACCGTGGTATACTAGCTGTTAACCTGAACCAAGAACCCAACTTTGCTCGCCTTCTAATCACTTAATATCTTGCAACCTTTCCAACATTATCCTAAGTGATTTATAAATCATATTAGAGACTAAAATCTATAGATTACTTGTATGTATTTTATATTGTGTTTAAGATAAAAATTGTTTACGTTGGTATTTAAAAAGAAATTGCATAAAAACTTAATGGCACATTAGTGAGATAGATTTAGACATAATTCGTTTATGGATGTGGTTATATATTGTGCTTTAGTTTTAATTGTCTTTATGCATGCCTTAAGATCAAGGATGTGTGGATCTAACATTAATTAATTCCGAGATTAAAAGATTGTTAATGAGCTTGGAAGGTAGGGATTCTATTACTCATCTTTTATCAGGTTTTGGTAAATTAAAATTTGGTTGTTTTGTGTTGCAAGATATGTATATGATATTGTTGAATATATATGGTCATAACTATAACCTAATGATATGGAACTCGTCCTGTATTGTACAGTAAGGAACATAATATTTTGACACATGTTGTAAATTGAAAAGCATGGCTAGGAAACTAACTTTATAAACAAAGGTTGCTTATAGACAAATGGTGAGACGTGAAGAGGGCGACAGTTTCGTCCTTGGGCACAAATACCCTAAAAGAAAAAATAGGGGGGGAGGTGATGATGCTCTCTTGGGTTGAAAGTCCCAGAACACACTGTACAAGAACCAACTAGGTAAGAACTCGGGACTTGATGTCCCCTCACCGAAACACTCTCGGAATGTTTGGAGGGTGGCCAAGCGCGCCCATTTGGGTTTCGATGAGTTGAGTGATACTTTATTTATTGTGGATACCTAGGAATAATAATGATGAATTGTAATATTTGTATATATATGCATAAGTGTGAAACTTGGTAATGATTAGCTATAGTATCCACGGAATATGATTATAATATATAATAAACCTCATAATCTGAAATATAATGTAAATTAACTAATTATGCATTTTTAAGGTGGTAATGAATAAAACCTTAAGGTAAGTAATGATTTTCCCTACTAGACATGTCGATGCTCATCCCTACCATATTTACATCTCTCGGGTGGAACTCAGTGCAACTTATCTGATGAGGAATAGGCAACAACACTATTGTTTTTGTGTTAGAAGATCTTGTTTATTTGTAACTCATATAGAACATGTAAGATTTGTATAATTTTTATAATGGCTGTGTTAAGTTTTTTGGGAATTGTACTATGGTGATGATGACTGTATTTTAAATATTTGGTTCTACATTAAAAAATGTGGTTTGTATTTTCAACGATTATTTTTATTTTTATTTTTGTTTAAAGACCCATGGGCATTGTTTGATTGATTTAAATAATATTGAATTTAAGTTTATTTTTATTTATTCAATACTGCTAACCCCCATATAAGGGCGTTACAGAATTTTTGGTATCAAAGCCTAGGTTCAGTTAACCTAGGGTATGTAGAACCACCTTAAAAATTAATCTTTTGAAATGGTTTTAGAGTTAAGTGTTAATGTCATCATCATTTGATACTAATCCTGGTTAAATTTGTGTAGCCAGTAGAAGCTATGCTGCCAAGGTGTCAAATGCAATTGTCTGAGCAATCATAACCGATCGAACATGCTCAAGAAGTTGAGCAACTTGAACTGATGGAACAAGCTTAGGAAGATGAGCAACCACGACAGGTAGCACAAACCCCTCCAACTACACCGGAAGTGAATACTTGCGAAATGTACAAAGACCTGCAAAGGCTCATGATCTTGAGTAACGACATTTGACCCTACTAAAGGAGTTCATGAAGCAGAAACCCTCCGCATTTAGTGGAGAACCCAATCCTGTCATAGCAGAACAATGGCTTAAGGCAATCAAAAAGAAGTTGGATACCTTGAGGATTCCATAAGAGTATTGGGTTGGCTTTTCAACATATATATTTGAGGGTAAAGTTAAAGAATGGTGGGATCTTCAGAAAGACGACTATGACGTGCCGAACCTCACATGGAAGCAGTTCAAAACCATATTTCATAACACTTATATTCCTCAGAGCCATAGGCAAGCAATGATGCAAGAATTCAAAAACCTGATGCAGGGAGATACAACAGTTGCCGAATATCATGCTCGATTCATAGAATTGTTTTGCTACAATCTCGAAGCTATATCGGATCCAATGGTGAGATGCGAGAAATTTAGAAACAACCTGAGGCTAAAAATCAGATGAATGATAACTACTGTCCCATCAACAGATTTTCTTGAACTTGTAGCCGTGGCATAGCAGGCAGAGAGAGAACTAAATAACTCCTATGGAGATTATAAGGGTTATGGTGGGCGACAAAGGAAGATAAGCAAGAAGGAGAAGTCACAAGGGCAGGTCATTCAGCATAATGGAGTGACTATTGGTGGTGGATCTTCTGGTAGTGGTCGTTTCCAGCCGTATGCTTGTCATAACTATGGACAAGTGGGACATCTGAGGAGGAACTACCCTAACCACCCTACACAATCATCCTTTGCACCAAGGCCATAAGGAAGTCAAAACTGGGGAGCACCTTAGTAAAACACTCCAGCTTCCTAAGTCTCAGTAACTTAATCTCGAGGGTTCCAGCCCTAGTACAACTACCAGCAGTGGCCACAAGGCTCCAATTTCTATGCCAATCAAAATTTTCAACCGACTCCACAAGGTTTAGTGAATCAAAGGCCACATTTTCCTAGGAGAAATAATAATAAGGCTAGTAGTAGCCAACGAAACTGAGGAAAGAGTGATAAGGGGAAAGCACCAGCACAAGCTTATGCAATTACGGCTACAGTTGGACAAGCAAAGCAGGCTAATCACTCCGTTGTAGACGGTATGATTCATGTGTCTCATTCTTGGGCTCATGTGTTGTTTGACACTGGTGCCACTCATTCATTTATATCTATGTTATTTGCTTGCATACTACAATTAGAAACTAAGACATGTAGTTCCCCTTAATACACCAATGGGCGGGATAGCTGAAGTATCCATAATTTGTAAATCAGTATGTATTGTTATAGGAGAACATAAACTATCAACTGACCTATATGTAATAACTATGACGTGTCATCGAATATCAGGCAATAGTAGATTGTCATAGGAAACGTGTCTCTTTGTTCACCAATAATGGACAAGTCATCAAATTTCAAGCAAAGATAGGAACATTGATGCCAGCCCTGGTGCTAAAGGCTTGTATTGGAGGATGAAGGAATTTCACCAATCTTGGACAATCTTTGCTTCAAAGGGAGAACTAAAGAGGAGCTACCCATCCTTTCACACTCATGTGGTGGACGAATTTCCATATTTTTTCCAGATGAATTGCCCAAACTTTCGCTTGATAGAGAAATCGAGTTTGTCATCGACTTAATTCCAAGAGTAGCGCCTATTTCTATTGCTCCGTATTGAAGGGCACCTGTTGAAAAGGTGGAATTAAGGAATAGTTGGACAAATTACTGGAAAAAGGATTTATTCGACCAAGTACATCACCTTGGGGAGCTCTAGTGCTTTTTGTGAAGAACATGATGAGTCGTTGAGGCTCTATGTCGATTATCGCCAACTTAATCGACTGACTATCAAGAACAAGTATCCTCTACCCTGAATTGATGAGTTGTTCGATTAGTTAGGAGGATCTTGCTATTTCTCAAAGATTGACTTACCATCTGGATATCACCAACTGAAGATAAGGGAAGAGGACATTCTAAAGACGGCTTTCTGAACTCGCTACAGTCACTTTGAGTTTCTTGGCATGCCTTTCGGGTTAACTAATGCACCAGCGGCTTTCATGGACTTGATGAACCGTGTCTTTCGACCGTACTTAGATCAATTTATCATTGTCTTCATAGATGATATCTTGTTCTATTCCAAAACTAAAGAAGAACATGCTAAGCATTTGAGGATTTCTCTACAGACATTGAAAGAACATGGTCTCTATGTAAAGAGAGAGAAATGTGACTTCTGGATGACTGTCACGCCCCGGAGTACGGGAGGTGGCGTAGTGGATTAATTAAGTTAATTAAGTAAAAATTTAGTTAAAAATTGGGTTTTAGGAATTAAATTTATAAATAAAAATGTGATAATTTTAAAATCGTTTATTTAAAATGAGCAGTTATAATATCTGAACAAATAAAATATTATAAAATGAAATAAGCGATAAGGAAACGATAAAAACAATAAAAATATAGGATGAGGCGAGAATGGGTCCCATTGACCCACATTTTGTGTACACATATAGTGCTGACAATATTAAGATACAACCACAGTCCAGAATAAAAGAAAAAGTTAAGATCTTACATGCCTTGAATTTTTGTAATACAACCTACCCAATCTTCTATTAATCACAAGTCCGGTCAGCGGACTCTTCTCCGATCCTAGGCTGATATCCACCTATAGGGTAAGATTTTGAAACAAATAAAACATCAGCAAAAGGCTCAGTAGGGCTATAATTTTGAAAATATTTAACTTTAAAAGAAACTTCATTAATCAAATAAATACATAGAAAATGAACTAGAACAAATAAATAAATAAATGAAAATTTAATAAAAGCTTTATCTTACCAAAACAGTTCAAATAGGTCGACTAGAAAAATACCATTTTCTTTTCCTAAACAAACCATATGTAATTCACCACCGTAGTGGCCCAGTTGGGTTTCGGGACCTGCCCCTAAGGTCGCATACTACACGACTCAATCTCTGATATGGCATCATGCCCCAAAATATATTTATATATATATATATCTTTTCATGTTTATTAAAATCTCTTTTTACCATATATGATCATTTACATTCATTATGAGGTTTATTATGAAAGCACCTCGATCTATTGTTTTAGAAAATAGTCAATAAAATCTTTTTTCAATCAACCATTAAAAACATTTTCATTAAAATTTCATTTGAGGTCAAAACATTTAAAATTAGCTACCAAAGAAGGGGTAGAAGTCCTACCTCAATACTCGTGCTGGTGTCCCACACCGTAATCCTAGTCCGCTATACGTTAGCTCCGCGGATCCACGCACAGCCTTAAATGAAAACTAGGTCTATTAGTATCTAACCCGAGATATCCTAGATTATTAATTCATCTCATGGTGTCCTAGTGTGCCACTTAGGTTTATAAAATCATTTTATATAGTTAGAATTTCAATCAGGGTTCAAAACAGTGAAAACAGGTGAAAAATCATAAAATTTCACCATGCCTAGTTGGCCTGTCGGTCGCCCTGGTTCGGCCGGCTGAACTATGCAATTCGACCTGTTGGAGGTCCAAGTCTGATCGATAGAATTTTCCCAGGTTTGGCTTGCCGGTCGGATGAATCTGGCCTGCCAAACATATGAATCTGGCCTACCGAACACAAAGTTTGGCCTGTCGATTTGGAAAAATGCCAAAATTTTTCAAGCACGGGTCTCGGCCTCCCCAAGCCTGAATCTTCAATTTCAACCTATTTTCTCAATTCTCAAGCATGGGTAATGATCATAAACAATAGAAAAACATAGTAGTTTACTTTCTAATGCATTAAAACAAGTTTTAAACAAGACTTTTGGAAAAATCCAAAAATGAGAAAAATTTGAGAAAAATGAAAAATCTTGATTCAAATCCATTTTTGATGAAACAAAGTTTATATCCTAGCTAATCTAAGTTCATCTAACCTAGATTGAAGGTTTCCTAAGCTTAGAAAAGCTTAGATTTCAAAATGCAAGAAAATTTGAAAAATTAAAAAAAGTTTAGAAAATTTGAAACTAACCTTGAATCGAAGCTTTGATTCAAGTTTGTGGTTGCCTAATCGCGTTCCTGAGCCTCCAATCCACAATCCCGAAGCTTGAAATCAAATTTTGTTTCAAAATTTTTGAGAGAGAATGTGAGATAGAGAGTGAAACCGAGAGAGAGGAAGAGAGAGCGAGAGAGGAGAGAGAGAAAATGAGGAAGAGAGAGAGTGAGGTGAAATAAATAGAGGAAGAGAGAGAAAATTAGTTGCACAAAACCGTGTGCAACAACACACTATTTTCAAATAAAAACTACTTAGTATTTAACAAATCATTTTATTAAAATTCAAAATAACAATTAAAATTTTTAAAACAATTAAATAACACCAAATTTAGAAATTTTACAAAATAATCAAGTTAGGTTTAAAATACTCTTTATGGTACACTAATCCACCATTTTACATTCTAATGCATTTAATAAATTTCGGGGTGTTACAATGACAAAGGTCAAGTTCCTTGGACACGTTGTCTCTGAAGAAGGCATCTTAGTAGACCCCTCCAAGATTGAAGCGGTGCTAAATTGGAAACGACTGAAGAACGTGTCAAAGGTCCGAGTTTCCTCGGATTAGCTAGATACTGTCGATGTTTCGTAGAGAATTTTTCAAAGATTGCTAGTCCATTGACAAGACTCATAAGGAAGAATATCAAGTTCGTGTGGGACGATTAATGTGAAGAAGTATTAAAGGAACTGAAGCGAAGACTCATTAGTGCACCTATGCTGATCATACCCAACAACAAGGAGCCTTACAAAGTATACACTGATGCCTCAGGAAACAGTTTGGGTTGTGTGCTAATGCAGCATAGACGAGTAGTTGCCTATGCCTCACGCTAGTTGAAACCCCACAAGAGGAACTACCCCTCACATGATCTTGAGTTAGTTGCTGTGGTTTTTGCACTCAAGATTTGGAGATGTTATTTATATGGTGCAAAGTTCGAGCTTTATACGGATCATCAAAGTCTAAAATATTTGTTTACTCAAAAGGACCTCAACCTAAGGCAACAGAGATAGACTGAGTACATGGTGGATTACAACTTTAGTATACAATACTATCCTGGAAAAGCAAATACAGTGGCGGCTGCTCTAAGTCATAAGAACAATGAAATTATAGCTAGTCTAGTATTGGAAGATTAGAGACGAGTTATCATCATCGCCGACTTCAACTTGCAATATTATAAAGACGATGAAAGAGCTTTCCTATTCAATGTGATAACAACTCCTACATTAATCCAGCAAGTAAAGGACAATGGTACGATGAAGGATTACATAGGGTTTGGGAACAAATAAATAATGGAGAACAATTGGATAGATGGCAGATTGAGCCAGAACGATTCTTACTTTACAAAGCAAGGTTAGTTGTTCTAGAGGATCCCTATCTCAGGCATGCAGTGTTGGATGAGGCACACCGTTCAAAGTTTTCTATTCATCCTAGAAGCACTAAAATGTTTATGGATCTAAAACGACAAAACTAGAGGCGAAGAATGAAGCGAGATGTAGAAACCTTTGTCTCTAAGTGCATAACGTGTCAACAGGTTAAAGCAAAATGTCAAAAGCCTGGAGGTGAGTTGAGGAGCCTACCTATTCTAGAATAGAAGTAGGATCATGCGACAATGGACTTTGTTATCGAATTCCTTAAGACTCAAATGGGGCATGATGCCATTTGGGTAATTGTGGATCGTTTAACTAAAACAGCCCACTTTATCCCAATCAAAACTAGTTACAATGTCTCAAAATTATGCCAATTGTATGTGGAGAAGATAGTGACATTGCATGGTGTACCAATGTCAATAGTCTCTGACATGGATACATATTTTACATCAAAGTTCTAGAGAGGATTATAGAAAGCTTTGGGAACACAACTGAATTTCAATGCGGCCTTTCATCCTCAAATAGATGGACAATCTAAACATGACATTCAAATTCTCGAGGATATGCTTCGAGCGTGTGTACTAGCCTTTGGAACCAATTGGGCTGCACAGCCGCATATGTTGAGTTTGCATACAACAACAGTTACCAGGCGAGTATTGGAATGGCTCCATATGAGGTTTTGTATGGTAGGCCTTGTAGATCTCTATTGTGTTGGGCTAAAAATGAAGAACGTCTTGAACTTGGGCTTTAGTTTATCAAAGAAACAACGGATAAGATCTGAATTATTTGCAAACGTCTTCAGACAACTCAAAGTCGATAGAAGAGTTATGCAGATAAGAGGAAATGACCTTTAGAGTTCATGGTTGGAGACTTTGTGTTCTTGAAGGTGAAACAAAAACAAGGTGTATCTCGATTTGGTGTTGAAGGAAAGTTAGCACCAAGGCATACAGGACCGTTTGAGATTGTGGAACACATTGGAACGTTGGCATACCATTTAGACCTACCACCACAATTGCCTTATGTACATAACGTGTTTCATGTATCGATGCTGATGAAGTATGCACCTGACCCTTCACATGTGATCATGTAGACAGATATACCAATTCAGGGAGATACGACCTATGAAGAAGTTCTAGTTCAGATACTAGATCGTGAAATAAAAATATTACATCGACATGAAATTCCTAATGTGAAAGTGATGTGGCAACATCATGATGTGGAGGAAGCTACATGGGAACTTGAATCTAAAATGAGAGAGAAGTATCCACATTTGTTTTAACATTATAATCAATGTACAAAATTTCAGGGACGAAATTTTTAAAAGAGGGGAGAGCTGTAACACTCGTTATCTTAACGGGTATCATTTTTGTAAAATTTAATGAATAAAATGTGACAATTTAAAATTTTGTAGCACTTAAAATTACCAAGTTTGTCTTTGTTGTTTCAATTTTTTTAAAAAAAAATGCCACTTCAGTATTTTTTTTTTTACCAAGTCTCCATAGGAAACATTTAAATCCTACCAATACCCACTTCTACCAATCTTGTCCACCTAAATTAATGCTCAATTATGTAACCTTCTTTTCATTTTGCTAAAAGTTTTCAAAGGAGACATAGAGATATTTTCTCAACCACCCTTTTTGTTCACTTCTTTCCATTTTCTACCATGAATTACTCCATTTGTCCCCTCAATTATTTTGGCTTTCTATTTATTTAGCCCTTCATTATTATTTTACATCTCCCACTCTTTCTCTTTTCATTTGTGCTGAAACAAAAGCTCAACAAGTTATTTTCCAAAGGCAGCCATAAGTCCAGCTGCAACTATCTCCATTAAAGCAAAGGAACATCTAGCCATACCAAAGCAATTAGAGCAACAAAACACCCACTAAACACATCCAAAAACTCCAAGGAAGGCAGCCTCTTTTCTTGCCCCAGAACCACCAAGAACGTAGCCAAGAACATGGTCCAAACTTAGCCAAAATCGTCAAGAAACACAGTTCATTTTCCTATCCAAAAACCAACCAAAACCACCACCTCCATGGCCAACTAACTTCAAGAGTACAAGCTTGATTTTTAATATGAACTTTGGTGCTTTTCAAAGGAGTTTTAAGGTAGGTTTTCTTTAATCTAAATTTGGTTTTTAATATGTGTTTTGTCCATGTTTAATGCATGATTTTTGTGTTCCAAGTTCATGCAAATTTCTAGTTATGTTAACATGCATATTTGAGCATTTATGAACAAAAATTTGAGTCTTGAGTTGAAACAGACAAGCAACCTTTATTTTGGTTTGATAACAATATTACAAACATGCTAGGAATGTTTAAAACTGTTTTCCATAACTTTAAGATTGATGTTTTAAGGTTTTAAGCTTGAAGAGCAAACTTAAGCATGTTTTTCTCATTATTTGCAAGAAAGGCTAGAGATATGGTTTGATGATGATTTTGGTAGAATACTCATGAGAATATGTTTATTGTGATTATATAATGCATGCTGCATATTTTGGAATGGTTTTGAGATTTTGAACAAGGATAATATGCTTTGGGTTAAAGAAAAACTTGACATTCCATAAACTTTGTAATACCTCTATGGGCAGTGGCCCTTTCTTGAAATTTTGAGATTAGATGAAAATAAATTTTATAAATTGGTTTGCATATTTTAAAAGTAGACATCTTAAGCTTTCCAACGAGCTATCATGAGTCTAAATCAGAGTTGTATTTTATTTTCTATGATTTTTTTAATTTTTAGATTGGAAACTAGTAAACCTACCGGTGGCAGTATACCACTTGTCTACCTTAAGTAAACAACCCGTTAGCCCATGTGCTAATTGTAGATAGTGAACCCAACTTTTTGCAAAAGTATACAGCTAGTTTGCCATGGTATAGCAGCTGTTAACCTAAACCAAGAACCCAACTTTGCTCACCTTCTAATCCCTTAATGTCTTGTAACCTTTCCAACACTATCCTAAGTGATTTATGACTCTTATTAGAGACTAAAATGTATAGATTACTTGTATGTATTTTATATTATGTTTAAGATAAAAATTGTTTACTTTGGCATTTAAAAAGAAATTGCATAAAAACTTAATGGCACATTAGTGAGACAGATTTGCACATAATTTATTTATGGATGTGGTTATATGTTGTGCTTTAGTTTTAATTGTCCTTATGCACTCCTTAGGATCAAGGGTGTGTGGAACTAACATTAATTAATTACGAGATTAAAAGATTGTTGATGAGCTTGGAAGGTAGAGATTCTAGTACTCATCTTTTATGGGGTTTTGGTAAATTAAAATTTGGTTGTTTTATGTTGCAAGATATGTATATAATATTGTTGAATATATATGGTTATAACTATAACCTGATGATGTAGAACTCGTCTTGTATTGTACAGTGAGGAACATAATAATTTGACACATGTTGTAAATTGAAAAGCATGGCTAGGAAGCTAACTTTATAAATAAAGGTTGATTATAGAGAAATGGTGAGACGTGAAGAGGGCGACGGTTTGGTCCTTGGACACACATGCCCTAAAAGGTAAAATAGGGAGGCGGTGATGACGCTTCCTTAGGTCGAAAGTCCCAGAACACACTGTACAGGAATTGATTAGGTGAGGACTCAAGACTTGATGTCCCTTCACCGGAACACTCTCGGAATGTTTGGAGGGTGGCCAAGCGCGTCCATTTGGGTTTCGATTAGTTGAGTGATACTTTATTTATTGTGGATACATAGGAATAATAATGATGAATTGTAATATTTATATATATATGTATAAGTGTGAAACTTGGTAATGATTAACTATTGTGTCCACGTAATATGATTATAATAAACCTCATAATCTGAAATATAATGTAAATTAACTAACTATGCAGTTTTAAGGTGGTAATGAATAAAACCTTAAGGTGAGTAATGATTTCCTCTACTGGGCATGTCGATGCTCATCCTTATCATATTTACATCTCTTAGGTGGAACTCAGTACAACTTATCTGATGAGGAATAGGCAATAACACTATTGTTTTCATGTTAGAAGATCTTGTTTATTTGTAACTCGTATAGAACATGTAAGATTTGTATTATTTTTATAATTGCTATGTTAAGTTATTAGGAAATTGTACTATAGTGATAATGACTGTATTTTAAATATTTGGTGCTACACTAAAAACTGTGGTTTGTATTTTCAACGTTTATTTTTATTTTTATTTTTATTTTTGTTTAAAGACCCATGGGCAGTGTTTGATTGATTTAAATAATATTGAATTTAAGTTTATTTTTTTTATTTAATACTACTAACCCCCACATAGGGGCGTTACATAAAGTTATCCCTACAACATTAGAGAAGTACACCAACTTACAAGTATTGGATATGGAAGGTAACCTCTTTACAGGGATAATCCCTTCGTATTTTGGTAGTTTCCAAACATGCAGGGTTTGTCTCTTAGCAGAAACAGTATGTCTGGACAAATACCACTGTCCTTCAGAAACCTCACTGAATTGATTGAACCATATTTGTCTAGAAACAAATTTAATGGAAGCATTCCACTGAGTATTGGAAACTGCCAGAATTAGTAATACTTGGACATCTCACAAAATAGCCTCACTAGAACCATACCAATAGAAGTCACTAATCTCTAGTCTCTTTTGTTGTTGTTGAATCTATCACAGAATTCACTAAGTGGCAATTAACCAGTAGAAGTAGGTAATCTGAAAAATATTAATGCAATTGACGTTTTTGAAAATAATCTGTCTGGAGAAATTCTGGCAACTATTGGAGATTGTGAAAACCTCAGTACCTTACCCTGTAAGGTTCAAGTACCTTACCTTGCAAGGTAACTCCTTTCAAGGAGTCATACCTTCTTCTTTGGCTTCCTTGAAAGGCCTTAGCCATTTAGATATTTCTCGCAATAACCTTTCAGGAAATATTTCAAAAGTCCGCAAATTCTCGCCTTTTTAGAGTATTTTGATACTTCATTTAATAACCTGGATGGTGAGGTGCCAACTAGAGGAATCTTTTGAAACGAAAGTGCAATCTCATTAATGGAAAATGATAAGCTTTGTAGAGGTATCTCGGAATTAAGTTGCCCGCATGTTGTTGGTTTTGGAAAATGTTTTTCACAAAATATAGGAGAAACATGGTAATGGTGCGGATTGTATATAACAAAAATTTTCTCAATATTTTTGTGAAACACTATAAATTATATAAATTTTACGTATAAATAAATATATAAATCCTTTGCTTATCGGATTGAATGGAGACGAATGGAAATAAGTGGCTTGCAAAGGACGTCCTCTTCAAGATGAAAATACCATTTTTCTTGCCTAGTCCTTGACATCGATATGGACAAATGAGTGGGTTTTGAAAGAATATGGTTTCTTAAAAGATCACTGAACTAATTTAAGTCACCTGTAATTTTCAACTCATAAGAAGAACTGGTCGTGGGATGAAGAACTCATCTTCACTCTTTCTAACTCTCTTACACGCCCACTAAAGGGGAGAATTTGACAGAGTACTCTTAGTCTCTCTAAGCCTCACAAGTATCTCTTTAATGAATAAAGGAGGTCTCTATTTATAGAGAATAAGAGAGCTTAAAAATTTTGGAAAGTTTTCTTATTTTTAATTTAATATAAAATATTTAATTAAAAAAAACACACAAGTTTCCCGTTCCTACAGTTTGTAGTGCCAATTTAGAGGAAAGGAAGGCAGAATATCTGCTTATTACCCAATTTTATTTGTCTCCACGTTTAACTTTTTTATATTTGAATTAAATCACATTTATTCAAAATTGGAAATACTAAATATAGAAACTTTGTAAACAAGCTTTGATGTGCACAAGAAACTTTTCCTTAATGGTATAGGTGTGACACACAATGGGATCCTCTCATTATGTGTGCCATATACAGTGGGACCCACCCACTATGTGTGTTCTGAAAAATTGCACAACACAAGTGCACTTTATCATTCTAACAAGTAATAAAGAATGAGTAAAGTATCGTTCCCATGAGAATTGATTGCGTAATAAGTACCAAAATTAGATTAACTCTAATTTTATTTGAATAATCAAAAATATAAAGATGATATTGAAAATAAAATAAAGCTAAAAATAAACAAAAAAGGAAAATAAAATCAATAAACTGAAGATCTAGGGTTTCTGATTTCTTTGTAGCTAATTCGTTTCAATTATTCTATATAATCACTCTCAATTTTTTCTCTTAGTCAACAGTTAAAAATCTTAAATTTATTCGATGCTCTTTGTTGAGTTACATTAAAAATACTCTCAACTGCTAACCCACAATATGTTTATGTGAATTATAACAATCATGAATTTATTAAGTTCAATAGATTTTTATGTAACGACCATACGAACCATGCAAGTATATGTCTATCTTACATGCAATTTATGGCATTCATCACAATTATTGAAAAACATAAATCTCCTATCGGTTTCAGTATGAATTAACAAATCATCTAAGTAGCAGTCAATTAATTAGAAGCTTTAAGAATAGTGAAGAAAACTTAACTAGGAAAAATAATTCATTACTAAATTGAAAGAAAAATGAAAACATTAAAATTAGGCTAAATCGTAGCCCTAAAGACAAAAATCAAGGGATTAACATCTTAAATAATAAAAATATAAATATAAGAAAATTAAAAAGAAAAACCCACGAGGAAGTGTGACAAATCTTCAAGTTTGACTCTTCGATCTTTAATCTCCACTTCTTGATCTTCAAAATATCTTCTCCTTTGAATTTTTCTACACCTAAAAATAAAAGTAAGAAACCTAAAAGAAATTTGCCTTGGTATTTCTCCCCCGCTCTAAGTAATGGGGGATTAGGCCCTCCTCTAAATGACCTAAAAAGGACATATTTATAGGCCTTGAACAATTAAGGTAAATAAAATAAAATTTGAAAATTTTCCAATTTTCTAGCCACCGTATGGATGCCCCATTTCCCAAACAGTGTGCCTAGATGCCTAGTTCTCTGGTTGCTCTTGTCTTTTTTTTTTTTTTTTTTAATTTGCTCATGGAGCTTTCTTCACTACTAAAAGCAAATGACTACAGTTATAGGAAAATAACAATTTTATTTAACCATATGGGTCTAGGATTTTACTTATTTTTTAAACTCATTTGCCCTACAAATCAATTTCAATTGCCACTTTGATTTACCAATTTTACCTACACAATTGAGGGAATTTAATAATTTAAAAGGAAAACTAAAATAAAAATAAAAATAAATTAAACTAAAATAGAGACAAATAAAACGTGGATAAAAGACCCAAAAATTCACAAAATATGAAGCAAAAAAATATCAAATTTATCAGTATAGAACTAGCTTATTAGTGTGTCTTCTAAAATTAATTAATTATTTATTAAAATAATCTAACTATTTAATAAATTTAAGTTAATTCATAATCAATTTATTTTAACTGAAATTTAATTTAGAAGTCTATACTTCTAAATTAATAATTTTGCTTGTCCAAACATTGTTTACAAGGATGACAGATGGACTAATAAACTCATAATTTTAGGCTCCAATAAAAACAATATACTAATTAAGCTCTTTAACTAATATTTTACTCTTTTATTGATTACAATGTAACTCCACTAAATACTTGTAATTACACTCTTGAAATTATAGATATTTAATTACTTATTTCTTAGAGTCGTCTATTTGGTATAGTCATTTGATATAAGTCGATCCTCTATAATTCATAATTAGAGTTAGGTAATATCCGTTAACCTTTTTAATTACTTTTTTTATTCTTGAGTGCCATTGATTCTTTAATGAATAATAAATTCATGAACTTAATCATAAATTAAGTGTGTTTATTATTCAAACCTCAAATCAATATTCAAGAAAATTATTTATCTGCTTCTCGTTAGAGAAGGAATAAATTCCATATTGTAATATTCACATTCTCAGCTACTTACTTCATCATGCCTCTAAGAAATAAGGAATAAGATTTGTTTCTCAAATATGTACTAAGTAAATCAAAAGACATAAATCTATAAATAGGAGTCTGCTAATAGGTCAAGATTAAGATCATCTTATATATAACTATTGGTTGATATGATTAGAACTTGCTATATTTAATGAAAATTATTAACTATTCATATCTCATCATGTCCCAACCCTACATAATCTCATTATGTACAGTATACACATTTAATTGCTCACTACATTAATAGTTCAGATAAGACTATTCTATTTTTAATAAAAATGACCTGCACTAGTAATGCTTAATTAAAGATTTCATATTTCAGTTAAATAATTAATTATAATAATTAATTATATGTTAATGACAGTTTAATTATCATCCTTAAGTTAATTATCATCCTTAAGTATTATCTTCTTGTATATAACACTTATATACAATATTTAAGGTCACATAGATAATTATAGAATTTTAATGATATGCATAAAGTATTTAAGATACATACACGCAAAAAATAATGAATAAATTCACTTGATTTATTTATAAATATGTCCATTACAAAACATGATATGTTTTATGGGCATCCATCTTAATTGCCCTAAAGCAGATGAGACATGTCTCTTAATACATATCACTCCAAATGCTTCTCGAAGTCTTTGACTGGTAAGGTCTTTGTGAATGGATATGCTAGGTTGTCTTCTGACACAATCTTCAATACTGTTACGTCACCTATATGATATATATCTTGAACAAGATAATACCTTCTTTGTACATACCTCATGCTTTTGTGGTTTCTTGATTCTTTAATATTTGCAATTGTTGTACTATTGCTACAGTATAGTCTAATAAGCTTATCCATATTTAAAACAACTTCTAGATTCGTCAAGAATTTCCTAAGCCAGCTTGTTTCCATGGATGCTTCATAAACAACCATGTATTTAGCCTCTATTGTCGAGTTAGAAACACATTGTTGTTTTATACTCATCTAGACAATGGCTCCACCAGCAAGAGTGAACATGCATCCTGAGATCAAATTTTGATCATCCTTATCAATTGAAAATTGAAATTGGTGTAATCATATATAAATCTCCATCAGAATACACAGGCATATAGTTCCTCGTTCTCTAAAGGTACTTTAAAATGCACTTCATAACCGTCTAGTGATCAAATTAAAACTTATTGACTATCTCTATTATATAGCAGATGTCAGATCTAGTACACTACATAGCACACATCAAGCTTCCAACCACCGATGCGTAAGGGAAACGACTCATGTCCTCTTCCTCCTGAGGAGTCTTATGACACTGCTCTTTAGAGAGATGAATACCAAGCCTAGAAGGAAAATTCTATCTCTTAGAGTTATGCATCCTATATTTGACAAGCATCTAGTCAATGTATGTGAGATAATGCCAAAAATTTCTTCTTGCGATCCTAGATGAGCTGGATCCTAAGAACAAAGCTTGCCTCTCCTAAAGCTTTCATTTGAAATTGGCTGGCTAACCATTCCTTTACTTGTGACATTGGTTCCTTGTCATTTCTAATGAACAAGATGTCATCAACATAAAGTACTAAGAAGACCACTTTATTTTTCTCTTATATACTTGTAGACACATGGCTAATCCTAATTTTGTTCAGAACCATAAGACTTAATAGCCTCTTCAAACCTAATGTTTCATGATCTAGAAGCCTACTTAAGTCTATAAATGGACCTTTGCAGCTTGCAAACTTTCTACTTTAGGCCTTTAGCTATGAAACCCACTGGTTGCACCATGCAGATGCTTTCTTCAAGATAGGTATTCAAAAACGCAGTCTGGATATTCATCTGCCATATTTTGTAGTTATAACCTGCAACAATTGATAAGAGTATCTGAATGGACTTTAGCTTAGCAACCAGGGAGAAAGTCTCTTCATAGTCAACTAGTGAAATAATTAATTTGAAATTTAATAATTCCAAATTACGTAAATGTAATTTATTCTATGCATTAAATCCATTACAGTGTTATACAGGTGGCATTAGGGACTTATGGGCCTATAACCTAAGCTCCAATAAATTTGACAATTAATTAAACTCTTTAATTAATGTGCTAAATTTATTAGTTTTAGTATTACTCCACTAAAAACCTAAAACTAAACTCTTGAGATTATAGTAAAAATTACTCAAAGAAAATTAGCTAGTAGTCTATAGATATAATCATTACATATAAGTTAGTTCTCTATAAATAGTTTATAATAAGAGCTAGGTTCAATTTTCATTTACCTCTCTTATTATATCTTTATTCTTGAGTACTAATAATTCTCCAATGAATAGTTAATTTATAATCTTATTATGAACAAGTGCTCTACTGTTCAAACCTCAAATCATCACTCAAGAGAGCTATTTTTCTAACTTCCATAAGGAAGGAAAGGATTCCGTATCTGTATAATATTATTTCTACCCATTTATTCCATTATTCTAAGTTATGATTTGTATTTAGACAAATCTTACAATGCAAGTCAAAAAACATAATGTCATAAACAAGAGTAATGTCATAAAAAAGAATCTAATAAATACTCAAGATTAAGACTATTATATATATGATCTTCATAGTGGTAAATTTGAATACTCTATTTGTAACAAATGGTTGTTAGAGATTCATAGTTTATCTGACTAATCCTATATAATCTCATTATATAAAGTACCTCTAATCTAATGTCTCTAAATTAATAGCCTAGATAAGACTATATCATTCCAAATGAGATTAAACCATACTAGTAATATTTAATTAATGATCTCAAATTTTTATTAATTATTACGGACTATTTAGATTATTATCTACAAATTTATCCCTAAGCATATAACACTTATATGTTAAATTTATAGTCACATAAACAAATCATGGATTTTTTTTTTATGTTTATAAACTTATTCATAATACATATAAGCAACCAAAATAATTATAAATGTTACTTTATTTATTTATTGACAATATGTATAATGTCATAGCTTATAAGGCACCAACTCTAACAATCTCCCACTTGCCTTAAAACAAGTGAGATATGTCCTTAATATGTAAGGCTTCCAAATGTCCATCGAAGCTCTTTATAGGTAACGTCTTGGTGAAAGGGTCAACAAGGTTGTTTTCCGACGCTATCTTCATAACTTCCACACTACCTCGATGCATTATCTCTCTGATCACATGATATTTTAGCTCATATGCTTTCCTCCTTTGTGGCTTATTAGTTCTCTTGAATTTTCCGTTGCACTATTGTTATCACAATACAGTGTGAGTGGTTTATCCATGTTTGGAATGATTTCTAGATCATTTAAGAACTTACGGAGCCAAACATTGCTTCACAAGTAGCCATATATTCATCTTTTATAGTCAAATTAGCAATACTATATTGTTTGATGCTTTTTCAAACTATGGCTCCACCACCAAAAGTAAACACTGATCCAAACATAAATTTATGTGTGTCTTTGTCTGATTGAAAATTAGATTCAGTGTATCCAATGGGAGTCAAATTTTCACTAGAATATACTAGCATATAGTTTCTCATTCTCCTAAGATACTTAAAAATGTGTTTAACTGCCACCCAATGATCTAATCTTGGGTTAGATTGATACTGACTAACTATACCCACCGCATAACAAATGTCAAGCCTTGTACACAACATTGCATACATCAGATTTCCTACCGTAGATATATAGGGTACATGTCTCATGTTTCCTTCCTCTTGAGGTGTCTTAGGATACTACTCTTTATAAACTCTATGACATGTAGGTAAATTACCTTTCTTGGAGTTTTGCATCGAAAATCTAATAAACACCTTATCAATGTATGATGCCTGAAACAGCGCCAACAGTTTTTTCTTGCGATCTCCTATAAGTTGGATTCTAAGAACATAACTTACCTCTCCCAAATCTTTCATTTGGAATTAGTTAGTGAGGCATTTCTTTATATTAGATAGTATTCCTACATCATTCCCAATGAATAAGATATCGTCTACATAAAGAACTAAGAAGACTACCTTGTTATTTTTTATGTACTTGTATACACAAGGTTCATCAATATTTTGATCAAAACCATAAGACTTGATTGCCTAATCAAATCTTAAGTTCCAAGATCTTGAAGCTTGTTTAAGTCCATAAATGGACCTTTGCAACTTGCAAACTTTTTGCTCTTGACCTTTGGCCATAAACCCTTCTGGTTGCACCATATAGATGCTTTCCTCAAGATAGCCATTCAAAAAAGGCAATCTTGACATCCATTTTCCATTTCTTGTAATCAAGACATGCAGCAATAGATAAAAGAATCCAAATAGATTTAAGCATAGCTACAGGCATAAACTCCCTTCTTTTGGGTATAACCCTTTGCCACAAGCCTACCTTTAAAAGTCTTCACTTTCCCATCCACTCCTCTTTGCTTCTTGTAGATCCACTTGCCCTATGGGTTTTATCCCTTCAAGTAGATCTATAAGCTTTTAGACTAAATTGGAGTACAGGGACTCCTTTTCAAGGTTCACAGCCTCCAGCTATTTCTCCTTCTTTGAATCGTCCATCACATGATGATATGTCAATGGATCATCCTCACCATTATCAGATATAGCAGCATGTGCTTCTTCAATTTCTCTGTAGCGAGCAGGTGGTCTTATAACCCTCCCACTATGTCTAGGTGGTATGACATCTTGATATAGAGATGTGGTCTCCTCATCTTGTCCCTTGACAATGGTTGTTGGTTGTGGTCTGATCTAATTAGAAAGTGACTCTTCAAGTACAACTTTGCTAAAAGGTTTATAGTTTGTCATATAATCATTCAAGAGAAATAAGGCATTTGTCAATACAAATACTTTCTTTCCTTATGAACTATAAAACAAACCTCCCATCATTCCCTTTAGGTATCCTACAAATAAGCATGCTCTAGAATGTGGTTCTAGCTTCCTAGTTTTTCCTTTCAGCATATGTGCTAGACACCCCATATATGGACATGTTGAATACTATGTTTATGACCATTCCATAACTCTAAAGGTGTTTTTGGAATAGACTTAGATGGAACCATGTTTAAAAGATATACTGCTGCTTGTAGTGCATATCCCTAGAATAATATGGGTAATTATAAGTAGCGAAGCATGGATCTCACTATATCAAGCAATGTCCGATTTCTTTTCTTGAGAACACCATTTTGTTGTGGTGTTCCAAGTGCTATGAGTTGTGATAAAATGCCGTGTCTTATCAAATAATCCTTGAACTCAGTATTAAGGTATTCCCCTCCTTGATTAGATTAAATAGTCTTCACCGACTTTCCAAATTACTTTTTAGCTTCTGCTTGGAATTCTTTGAACTTTTCAAAAGTTTTGATTTCCTTTGCATTAGGTACATGTATCCATACCTTGAATAATCGTCAATAAATGTGACAAAATATTCGTAACCACCATGTGCTTGTACATTCAACGGACCACAAATGTCCAAATGTATTAGCTCAAGTCGTCCCTTGGCCCTTTTGCCTTTTATAGAGAAAGGTCTTTTAGTCATTTTACCTTCAAGACAAGATTCACAAACTGGCAAAGAAGTAACTTTTTGTTCTCTCAAAGGACCATCTTTTACTAGTCTATTAATCCTATCAAGGTTAACATGACCTAATCTAAGGTGCCATAGGTATGTTTCATCATTAGAAGAAACCTTTTGCCTTTTGGTTTTGGTTGTTCAACTTTGAACATTTTGGTATTGAGCAGTGATTTT
>CAMOHE010047542.1:28053-51539 GCA_946598075.1 Artocarpus hirsutus
AGTCACCTTGAGGAAGAGCTATACGTGTGAGCCCACACTCACTCCGATCGTGGATAGAGAATAGCAAAGAAGACCAGTTGGTTGAGGCTCTTTTGGAACGTTACTTCTCTACACAGACTTCGGGAGCTTTTCGGCTTATACAAGGTCAGTAAGATCAGGTTAATTTACACATATAGCATGTCAAACTTGTGTTTTGAAAAATACTCTGATTTAAAATTTTTAAAATTCCACTGCGTATTATTTTTCCAACACTATCAAGGTTAACATGACCTAATCTAAGGTGCCATAGGTATGTTTCATCATTAGAAGAAACCTTTTGCCTTTTGGTTTTGGTTGTTCAACTTTGAACATTTTGGTATTGAGCAGTGATTTTTCATTAGGCCTTAAATTGTAAAACCTATTTTCCAAATGTACAGAGCAAACATTAGCATAATGACCATTAAAAGAAACATTAAACATTTGTTCAAACAACTTGGAAACAGAAGTCAAATTTCTATGAAAACTAGGAATATAATAAACATTGTCCAACATTAAAAACCTAATTTTGAAATAAAGTTTAATTACTCCCACTGCTTTTGCCAAAACAACCACTCCTGTTCCCACTCTAATCATTTGTTCCATGTCGGCAAGCTTCCTTGAAGAACTAAACATCTGCAAAGAAGAGCAAACCTAGTTAGTTGCCCCTAAATCAATTATCCAAGGTGAAATATCATCTTTAACTAAATAAGCTTCTAAAATAAGTAAATCTAATTTATCGTTGTTCTTTTTATTTTGAGCTCCTGAAGATACTTCTTGTAGTTCTCTTCTAGTGCCAAACTATACCACAATGGAAACATTTTCCTTTGGGCTTCTATTGCATTGAACTCTTTTCGTTGTTGTTGTTGCTTTTGTTCCTCTTAGGCTATCCTTCATTCTTAGACCAACTACTTCCTTCAGTTCTCTTTTTCCTCTTCCTATTCTTCCGAGCAAAAGAAGAAGGTTGAGCTTCTACAACATTTGCCTCACCTTCTTTGGTCTTTTCTTTCCAAATAGACATGAAGGTTTGCAGCTCATTAAGCAACTCAGTCATGTTATATTTCATGTTTTTCATGAAACAGTTTCTCTTAAACTGAAGGAACGCAAGAGAGAGAGTTTCTAAAATCATCCCTAGCTGAGTGGATTCATCTATCACTACCCCATTTACCTTGGCCTTATGGAGATAGTTAACCATGCTGAGAACATGTTCTTTGACCAAGATCCTTGCCTTCATTTTGGCATTCATCATAGCCTTAACGGTTTCATGGTATGCCTTTTTTGTAGGTCTGCCAAATATGGCTCGCAGAGACTACATTATCTCAAAAGCAGTCACCATGCTTTTATGCTTCATCCTAAGCGCGTTAGACATACGAGGCAAAAGGAAGCAGTAGGCTTTGTTGTTCGCCTCGATCCAATGATCATATGCTTCTCGTTCATTACAAAAGGCATTGCTAGCAGGTGGTAAAGAACATTCCTCCGTCAGGACAAACTTATAATTTTTCCAAATTAGCGCTATATTCATGTTACTCTTTCACTTGACAAAATTATCTCCAATTAATTTTTTATTTGAGAGAATAGCAACAATTGGATTAGACATTTTTACTGTAATAAATAAATAAATGACATAAATTAAGTGGTTGCATAAACATCATAAATATACATTTTGGAATAATAAACATGATGCATGATACATATGGAAAAACACATAAAATATTTTACTAGTTCCATGATTATTCAATTTTAATAAATAAAGTACCACTATAGAGTAGGTCAAATTATTTATAAATTAAATTGAGACATTCTCAATTAATAAATATACTCAAAATATCTCATATTTTCTATAATTATTAATAACTGTTTATTTTTGGTCAAGATACAATCAACAAATTAATTATATCTTTATAAGTCTTACCCACTATTTCAGATTCTAATAACTTAACACAAATTTGTTGTTGTAGGGTATCTCAATTTTGAAATGCATTATAAAATCCTATCTCTTGGAAGCAAACCTTGTTATTGATTTAAATGGACATCCTCCATAGGGAGGACGAAATCAAAGCGTCGCGAGGCGTCACCTAAATCTCACGATATAGTGTTAATAGTGGAGGCCGTAGGTTATATTCTCATATTACCTTTTCCTACTCATTATTTTTAAAATGATGTGTTTTATCTTATAAACGTCCTATGTTTCATAATTCTAGTAAATAAAACAAACTTTTAATTACTAGGTATTATTATGTGTTAATAGATTCCCGTCCTATTTACACTTAGATAAATTACCAGATTTTCTAAAAAAAATCTAAATTTATTATGAATTGTCTAAGCTACCCAACATTAAACAATTTAAAATTAGATAACTTAGAATTAATGTGAATTTTACTGAGTTTTAACTATTAAAACAAAAATCACATTATTTGGTTGATTAATAAAATAAATTAAAATTCTATAAAACTAAACCAATTAATTTAATCCCATTAAATTAATTTTAATACATATTAAATCATTTTATAAACAACTTTATAAAACATGAAATAATATGCAAGTTGAAGAGACTTAGAAAATGCACTTTTCTTAAAATTAAAATCAATTATTTTGCATTAATATTTCTCATAAAACTCTTTAATTATAGCAATTTAGTGATAAATAGTGTTTTATATCTTACTGTGAAAATGTGTTTAAAAATGTGTTTTTATTGTGTTTTTATGTTTAATAATATTTTTGGTAAATTTTAGAGTTATATCGGTGTGTTAACCACTTGTTTAGTCTGCAAATAGTCAAAACCATAAAAATAATAAGCGGTTATTTTATTTTGAGTCTTAATGTGTTTAATAGTGTGTTTTAGGTTTGTACATATGTTCTATTATATTTTAGTAATTTCTAAAAATATTTTCAAGCCATAAAAATTATATTTGTGCTAAACCAAAAAAGACTAGAAATTTTAGAAATTTGTAATTTTTTTTGTGTGTTTTAATGTAAAATAAATATTTTTAATATTTTGCAAATAATAAATACCTTTTTACTACGTCGAACATGTTTTTTGCATTATTAGATTAAATTCGACAATTACATCAGTTAGACTAAAAAATTTTCCATTATTTTCTTGATAAATCTTCTCCTTCTTTCCACGGAATGCCAAATATTGTTCTTAGCTAGACTTTTAACAATAGCAATTATTCTTACTAAAGACATTTCTCCAATGCTCTTTCATTTTATTGATTCTTTCTAAGACATGTCTATCAATTATTCTATTTTTTGTCAATCTCAACTCTAAATCAAACCAATCATTCATGTTATTATATGAGATCATTACTTGTTTCATGAATTTTAAGTTTGGCACCTAGATTTTTCCAATCATTAGTTCCTTCATTGCCTTATTGGTTCTTAGTGGACTTGGTATTAAACAATTTGCAACAAAAGCAATAAACTTTGTCAAAATCCTTTGAATATGCCAACCATCTTCTGTCATGTCTTTCTCCATTTGGTAGTTTTCTTATGTAATAAGAAATGGAGAAATGCCTAGAACTTCTATCTTTTGGAAAATTTATATCACTCTCTCGAATTGGACATTTTTCTACTAATAAATCTCTTAATTTGTTGTCACTATTTTTTTCATCTTCCCAAATCGTAAATTTTCATAGACACATCACCTAAATTGTCATTATCTTCAGTGTCTATTCCAATTTCATCATTTTCATTTGTTTTTTGACCTTCTTCCATCAATCACTTTATAATTACCCTTTTTTTTATGATTCTTATTTACTATAGTTTTTTCTACCATCACTTCCTCGTCCCCTATTTCATTTAAATTTTTTTCTTCAATTGTTTTCTTTACTTGACTTAATTTCATCTCCTTTAGTACTTGTGAAAAATTTTTAAAGAGCTCCTTTTGGGATTGAATCAACTCTTCAACTCTCCTCTTTTTCAATCATTTGTCACACCTTGATGTAAATTTTCTATTAGACATATCTATTCTGTACTTATATACATATGAAAATAAAATCAAATCAACACAACACAACACAACACAACACAATCATAGACAAAAAAATAGCAATTATAAAACATCAAAATCAATAATTAGCAAGCAAATGAGAAATGAGTAAGAAAGATATAACCTGGAGATTTTGTCGAGAAGAGAATAGCAATTGTAGTCTTGTAAATTTTATTTTGTTAAGAACCAAAGGAATGTTATGTGAAGAAAAAGAGGAAAGCAGAACAGAGATAGATATTAGAGAAAGAAAATAACATTTTAGTTTTTTTCTTTTTGACTATATGATTTTTTTTTTTTAATTTTCACATTTATTATTATTATTATTATTATTATTATTTTCAAGTATTTTATTATTCTTTTTAAATGACATTGAAATTAAGTTAAAAATAATTTGACCCTTTTTTTTTTGAAAAAGATGTTGCAGAATTATTTTTCTATTTTTATGTTTTTTAAGAAAGAATACATGATTGGCCTTGTTACCCTAAAAAATTCTAAATATGGTTCAATTATCCTAAAGAATGCTACTAAACAGTGAATTTTTTTTCTTTTTCGAGAGAGGTTGGTACTTTAAAGTCAATGATAATGAAAAATGATTTATTTTTTAATTTTTAAATATGAATAATTTAAATACAACCTATTCTTTAGGAAAATAATTTTGAACCCTCCTAAATTTGGGGCCCTAAGCCATTGCTTAACATGCTTAAAGACATGGTCGGTACTGACTCTTTTCCATTTTTGTTCTCTTTATTTATTTCTCAACTTTCTTTCTCTCTCTCACACACATTAGGTTCTTAAACCTCTAATCTTGACTTCTTCACCTGAATGATTATGACGACCTACCTTTTTGGGCAGTACTTAACCTTCTTAAACAACCATACTTGAATATTAATCTTACTTAGTTAGTAAGAAAAATACTAAAATAAATTGCTAGAATTTTTTTTTTTCATGCTTGAAAAACATTTTTTAAAGCTGATGCAACTTCTGTCGCATTTTAAGATGAGACTTCCCTCAACACTTACCTTTAAAATTATTTCAAATCATTTCTTAAAACTTATTAAGAAACATTTACTTAAACATTTCATCAAACACTTGGAATGTATATAAAAATACAAACTTTAACAAAGCTTGTGGGACTAGGATTTTAACTAATAATTCCCAAGTGCTTGTCCTCAATTTTTAGCATTGAAAGCTTCCAAATTCCGTTGATATCAAGGCCATACCACACTATAAAAATCCATTAAAAACTTGAACAAAAACCATACAATAGTGAAAAGTTTTGAGTTTTACCTTAAAACTCCACAATTTTCATCCCCTTCACTTGTTCTTGCTTTTTACATGATTTGGAGGCTTATGCATTAAGAAAAATCTTGAGAGGATTCCATGGGAGGCGCGGTTTCCATAAGAAGGAATTGAGCATTTTTTTTTTCTTTCTTTCTTCCTTTCTTTGTTTCTTTGGTTTCTTTCTTTCTTTCTTTCTTTCCTTCTTTCTTTTCCTTTTCATGTTTCACTCTTTTTTTTTTTCTTCCACCGTGGAGACCAAATGGTCTCTTATGTCATGAGTAAATTCATCTTTTTTTTTCCTTTTTCTTTTCTTTTCTTTTTTTTTAAGGTGGTGAGTCACCATTTGACTCATGGTAATCAAGTGGGTTCCCTTGGGTAGCTTTAGGTGATTTGGCCACATTTCATAGTGTGATGGCCTAATCAAAATCTATTAAGTGTCTACCAAACTTTTTACACAGTCCTAATTTATATTCATAGTATTTTTCTTATGCTACCAGTATTCTTTTTCATACAATTTATGAGGTCCCATAACCTCAAATACTTATCTACATCCACCACTTAATGTAATTCCAATGTTATCTAGCTTTGTATAGTCTAAATTTATACTATCTGTATTTTTCTTATACTATTGGTATATTTTGTATACTGCTATAGTATTCCTTATTCATTCATATTTTACAAACAATATTTTTCCTATACTGTTTCAACTTAAACAGTCTAATTTCTGTATTGCTTAACCTTAAACAGTTCAATTCTTACTCTACATAATGTAATTTTCATACTGCATAACTTTATCAATGTACTTACTCACACTGCATTATTCTAATAATGTATAATTTTTTATATTATTATACAGTATTTTTTTCTTAAACTGTATTTTTGTCTTCTATAATCCTTAACTTATTGCATTTTTAATGTATTGAAAAGGCTCAGGTATTACAATCTACCCTCCTTAAAAATTTTTGTCCTCAAAAATTAAAACCTTCCCGCGTAGTTCATTTCCTTATCCTCTTTTCCGTTCTTAACATACTTTTCTTTTTCATTTCTTTCTTAATAAAATCTAAGTCTCTAACTTAGAACCTCATAAACTTTCATCATTTAGTTGATATATTTCTTGGAATTGTAACACCATATTTCTACTGCATAACTCTAATCTTTCATCATTTGAGCGCAGTTTCCATTCATTTAAAAGTTTAGCATTCTACCAGTGAATGCTATTCTTGAAAATAGGGTTCATTTTTATCCTACGCGCATCATGACTATAAAAAAATTAGGGTCATCTGACCATAAATCCATAATTTTTAGGTCCTATATCCATTCTAAAATTGCATTTTTTTGTAATTTTTCTCATAACGTATAAATCTCTAGCTTCCATCCTCTAATTTGTGATGCTTTTGGTACTAGTTTTGGCATCATTGTCTTGATGGTGATTCCGATCTGGGCAGTTATGAGCTCATTAGCATGTCTCAGCTCAGCTATAGAATGCTTAAGCTTGAAAGGTTCGAATAGTTAGTCGTCTAACGTCTGGCTGCTCTCAGGCACTCATTCCATAGAGCACCGAAAACCACTTTTGGACCTCCATTATTCCATTATCTTAATCTACTTTCCTCCTTATATGTATAGCCAATACCGAATAGACTTCAAACAAAGCAATATTTGCTCATACGAAGACATCATTGTGCACATTAACATCGTAACGTGTCACGAGCTCATCTTCTTGATTTTTGAGCAGTCAACTATCTGTTGACCATCATTGACCACGTTTGACCATCGTTGACTTGATACCACTGATGGATGATAACCACCATTGACTTGTGAGGACATTATAACATCTAACATTATATTCATCCTTAGACCTTTGCCTTTCCGTTGCTCATCTGGGTGTGTCGATATCACAGGTTATACCTGACATAAACACGTATTCGTTAAATTCTAACCTTTCTTCTTACTTAACTTAACTTACTTACTTGAGCCATGGTGTAGCAGACATATAACAGCGCAAGATGGGATGGATATAACAGCGCAAGATGGGATGGCAAGATGTCGCTCTGATACCACTTGTGACGACCTGTCTTTTTAGGCAGTAACTTAACTTTCTTAAACATCCTTACTTGAACATTAATCTTAATTACTTAGTGAGAAAAATACTCAAATAAATTACTAGGAATTTTTTTTATGCTTGAAAAAACATTCTTTAAAGTTGATGTGACTTTTGTCGCATACTAAGTTAAGACCTCGCTCAACACTTTCCTTTAAAACTATTTCAAATCATCTCTTAAAACTTATTAAGAAATATTTACTAAATCATTGATCAAAACTTAACGTTAAAAGACAATAAAACATTTCGTAAATATATTTTAAAATTTAAAAAACATTTCTTAAAACTATGATTTTCTTAAAATTTTGAAAACACTATATTAAAGAGTGGAAAACCTTTTCTTTATGTAGGGAAGAAAATTGTGGTGGTATCAATACCCAAATCCTCGCATCTGTCCTCCACAATAGCTAGCTCATCTAACGGGTCTACTGGTCACCCATAAAACTACCTACAGCATGAAGGAACTTTTATAAGCTTACGCTTAATAAGTTCAAACAAAATCTTACAGATCATTTAAACATGCTTTAAAAACTTTTCTCATAAAAACCTTTATCTTAAAATGTTTTTAAAAAACATTTCTAAAAATGTTTTTTCATAAGCATTTTTCATAAAACAATTCTAAAACGTTTTTCATAAACGTTTTTTCATAAAACAGTTAACATGCAGCAATCCTCAGAATGCTTTTCATAAAACGTCATTTATAAACATTTTCTTGTAAACATGTAAATGTTTTCATAAACACTTAATATAAAACATTCCTCAAAATGTTTTTCATAAGCATTTAACTTAAATACTTTATAATAAGGAATACAAGCAAATTCATGATGCATGATTCCAATTATGCTTAATTATAAACTTGAATTATGAGCATTTTATGAACATTCTTTTCTTACTTTAACTTTCTACCTTTGCTCCTTAACTTTTCTTATCTTACTTTGACTTTCCATCCTTTGTTCCTCAACTTTCCTTATCTTATTTTAGTGTTTGTACCAGCACCATTAATCATGAGATCATAAATATGATGCTTCCTTTGCAGAAGACTTGAGACCATCGAACACCGAGGCCATGTACCTCACATTTAGGAGGTCAAAATTCAATTTTACTTTCAGTATCTCACAACAAGGAGGTTGGTATGATACTTTCTTTTATCGCCTGTGCATTACCTTCTTTTTAACGTTAATGAGCATAACAAATACTAACACATCATATGCAAACACCTTTGTAAATCATATCTTGTACTCTAAAACCTATTGCATAACAAATGCAACTTATTACATAACAAATGCAACATAAAATGCAAACACATTTGCAAATCATAACTTGTACTTTGAAACTTATTGCATAACAAATGCAACATAAAACTTATGACTTGTACTATAAAACATTTTCCATTAATAAAATGCAAAACATACTTTAAACATAATTATTGCAATTACATTGTAAACTTTTACTTAATCTTTCAAAACTTTATGCACATCGAATGCAAACATGCTTTAACATAATAGTTGTAAATACATTGCAAATCTTGATTTAAACTATAAAACTTTTTACATAATAAATACAAACATACTTTTAAAAACAATTTGTATAACTATTGCAAACACATTTGCAAAAATATATATAAACATTTAAAAATCATTTACTTCATGCTATAAGTGAGATTTGAAACTTACCTGAACTACGCTCTAGCATTCTCTATTCTATTCCTTTTCCTTTCATTAGTCGGTCTCTACGTCTTAATCAAATGATAGCCAACTCATCAATTAACTTTCTTTTTATCAATCTACTCGATTAATAGTAAAACAAAAACATTAAACATTCAATTTCTCTTAACTTAACTTGGTACCCTATTAGTTTACCCTTCTCTTTACTTAACCTTATAAACCATTGGTTTACCTTTCCTTCACTTAGCTTTGTTACCGACCAGGGTTACTTTTCCTTTTAATTATATAACCCACTAGTTTACCATTTCTTTCTTTATTTTAACTTTGTAACCTACCAGTTACCTTTGTTATTGAGCATCCCTTAGTCAAATTCCATATCTCATGTGACGGTTTCGTTACTTAATATATTACGGAACATTTTTCATCTAAGAGCATTTTGCTAATTCAGAGTGTTCAACTCTGTTTTAGCCGTTTTCTTAAAAATGACGTTTTTACCCTTGGTGGGTTTTTCATTAACTTCGTAACTTTATAAAAACCCATTGCTTTACCCTTCTCTTTACTTAACCTTATAAACCATCGGTTTATTTTTCTTCACTTAGCTTTGTAACCCACCAGGGTTACTTTTTCTTTCAATTATATAACCCACTGGTTTACCATTTCTTCCTTTATTTTAACTTTGTAACCTACCAGTTACCTTTGTTCTTGAGCATCCCTTAGTCAAATTCCCTATCTCATGTGACAGTTTCATTACTTAACGTATTATAGAACATTTTTTGTCTAAGAGCATTTTGCTAATTCAAAATGTTCAACTCTGTTTTAGCCGTTTTCTTAAAAATGACGTTTTTACCCTTAACGAGTTTTTCGTTAACTTCGTAACTCTATAAAAACCCATTGCTTAACTTTAACGTTTTATTATTTACATATTATGAAAAAATTCTCGCTAAGGATCATTTTTCTAATATCAAGCATTTCGGGTCCATTCTGGCCTTTTTTTCATAAAATGACCATTTTGCCCTTAATCTCTTTTTCTTTCATTCATTCCTTGCCTAAACTTTAATTTCTTTAAAACTTAGCTTCTATGATACTTACTACCTATAGCAATGTAGGAAACCAACGTTCTCTAGTGCAAACTTAGTTTTCACATAATTTTACGGTTTTGGCCCAAAATACAAATATATTTACATTTTTGCCCTCAAAAACAAAAACGACCACTTTATACCAAAACATCCAATTTTTCACAAGGAATAAAACTTACAAAAGCACCATGGTTAAATTCCAAGAATTTCATAGCATTTTTATTTCTTGAAATTTTGTGCTCAAAATTTCGTAAAATTCATAACTCCTAAATCGAGCAGAATTTTGTAAAGCTGTCTACGTTTCAATGTATTCTACAACTTTTGTGTTTTAACTTTCTTAAAATTCTATCATTTAGGGGGATTTTCGGTTGATTTTTAAATCTGCTGAGAATTTATTTTTTCTTTACAATTTAGTCCCTTTTGAAATTTCACCAAAACCCTTACTTTCTTCTTTCCATTATCATCACCATTAACATATAACATAAAACAACCATGCCATAATGTCCATATTACATGCCATGGCATAAACATTTCATCAAACACTTGGAATGCATATAAAAATGCAAACTTTAACAAAGCATGTGGGACTAGGATTTTACCTAATCATTACCAAGTGCTTGTCCTTAATGTTTAGCACTTGAAAGCTTCCAAATTTCTTTTACATCAAGCCCATACCACACCATAAAAATCCATCAAAAACTTGAACAAAACCCTAGTATACAATAGGGAAAAGTTTTGAGTTTTACCTTAAAACTCTTCAATTTTCATCCCCTTCACATGTTTTTGCTTTTTACATGATTTGAAGGCTTATGTATTAAGAAAAATCTTGAGAGGATTCCATGGGAGGGGCGGTTTCCATAAGAAAGAAATTGAGCATTTTTTTCTTTCTTTCTTTCTTTCCTTCTTTCTTTTCCTTTTCGTGTTTCAATCCTTTTTTTTCTTCCACCGTGGAGACCAAATGGTCTCTTATATCATGAGTAAATTCATCTTTTTTTCTTCCTTTTTCTTTTCTTTTCTTTTTTTTTAAAGGTGTTAAGTCACCATATGACTCATGGTAATCAAGTGGGTTCCCTTAGGTGGCTTTAGGTGATTGGGCCACATTTCATGTTGTGGTGGCCCAATCAAAATCTATTGAGTGTCCATTAAACTTTTTACGCAGTCTTAGTTTATACTGATACTATTTTCCTATAATGTTGGTATTCTTTTTCATACAATTCATGAGGTTCCAAAACCTCTAATACTTATCTACATCCACCACTTAAAGTAATTCCAACGTTATCTAACTTTGTATAGTCTAAATTTGTTTTGACAGTATTTTTCTTATATTATCGTTATATTTTCCATACTACTACAACATTCCTTATTCATCCATGTTCTTTAAACAGTATTATTCCTATACTACTTCGACTTAAATAGTCCAATTTTTGTACTGCTTAACCTTAAACAGTTCAATTCTTACACTACATTACTTTTACAGTGTAATTTTTATATTGCATAACTTTATTAGTGTACTTCCTCATATTGTATTATTCTAATACTGTATAATTTTTTGTATTATTATACAGTATTTTTTCTTAAACTGTATTTTTGTCTTACATAATCCTTAACTTATTGCATTTTTAATGTATTGAAAATGCTTGGGTGTTACAATGATCCCCTAACTTGTGATCTATTCTGCCTTCTATTATGGTTAGTTTATGTTAAAGAGAATGTAATATATCTTTTAAATTATTTGAAGTCTGGGATACACATCTTGATAAGGAAAATATGTAATTTTCAAGTGTTTGGAATCAGTGGAGCTGCAAATTTTTGAGCAAAATTCTAGAGGTAGTGAATTGGCGCTGCAATGGCTATTGGGTTAAGACGTAGCACCAACTAACTGCCTTGGTGCACTGTAGTGTAGCACTCATAAGTTGGCGCTGTGATGCCCGTTCGAAAGTTGCTGATATAAAATGTGCCTTTTGAATTGTTACAAACCATTATATTTATTACTTGTATGCTTTCGTACAAAGTTGAATACTTATTACTAACAAATATATTTGTTGAAATAGTTGCATTATTTCACGAAAGGTTACCTTTATGTGAAAAGTTGCATGAGTTGCAATGGCGGCATTGGTTTATAAAAAGACACCCTTGTGTTTTTATTACATCTCTAGAATTTCTAGATTGCATATGTTGTTCTTGAACTCTATAATATTGCTAGTTATAGTTTTTTGGATTTGTTATATCTTGGGGGTAATTTACTGCAATACCTATTAGCAAACTTCATAGTGAAGGTAGATAAAACCTTAAGGAAAGTATTCATATATGCCTCCAACCCAACCTTGTTTTTTAGATTTCTCACTTCCATTTTCAAATATTGTAGCACTCATGAAATTTAAACAAATTTAATTATGTTAATTCAATTTAACTAGTGTGTCAAATTTAATTAATTGCCATTACTATTTATCTTAATAGCATTGCATTAATTAAACCATTTAAAAAATTTGGGTCTTGTATGTTTAAAATATTAGTTTTTAAACAGATTTGTTAAATTACCTTGATGCCACTACTTACCTATTTAATTACAAAATATCATTATTGGCTTTGTTTAATCTTTCATGTGATTCCCCTGCTAAAAAAAAATCATTTGATATCATTCTCTTCCATTCTCTCAAACTCTCTTTTTTCTTTTCATAAGAAAAACATAACCTCAACAAAAGAAACAAAACCCCATAAATTTACCCAAGCCTAAACATCATTTCTTCAAAGAATTGAGGGAGAAAATCCTAAACAAAAACTTGATTTCTTGCTAACTCTCTCTCAATCTGAGTCTTTATGGTTATTTAACATTTTTTATTTTTAATTTTGGATTTAAATATGAGATTTTGAACATAAAAGCATGCATGTAGGATTAGAGGCCATTAATGTGTACTTGAAGCATGCATGCCAAAGATGAAGAGTTGTTTATAAATTTGTTTGGTGTGCTTACTAGCTATGATCTAAGTTTATTGAACACTTAATTTTCTTGGATGTATGTTTTCAATTTGAGTGTTTTTGTGCCTTAAATTTGGGTTTATTGTGTTTTGGGATATTAAGTTTTCAAAGTTTTAAACCTAAGTTGAAATTTGTGATTTTGGTGTGAAATAATTGGGGAAAAAGTTTAAATTGTGTTCTATAATGGTTTTCTACCATATTTGTATGACTTCTATGATCTGTGAAGGAGGCTCGAAAATAGAATCTGAAAATTTTCCAAATTCTAACTGACCGAGCTATTGGTCGGCCATTTAGATCTACAGGTTGGTCTACCTAAGTCAGTCGGCAAGCACTAGCAGGCTAGGAATTTTTCCAAATTTATGATTTTGATTTTTTTGGCCTTCTTTTCAAAATGAGTTATTTTTAAGAGTGGTTTTAAATTGATTTAGAGCAAAATATATTTTTAATTTTATTTTAAAGCATAGTTGCATCATGTTTTAAAGATTTTGCTTAATTGCTATTTGAATATTTGATGTGGCACACTAATGATTAAATTGGCATAATGATACTTAAACCAGGCTTGAGCTTTGGTTTTTGACTTTAAAATGCATGTTAAGGTTTTGAATGTATTGGAGCATACATTAGGTTAGCACCAGTTTAGAGCTAATAGTGTCAATATGCTAATACCAAAGAAGGATTTTTTCTACTATTTTCTTTGGTAACTTTATTCTAAAGTTGTTATGTCGTACAATTAAATGTATTTGAAGTTATTTGATTTAAAATTGTTAAATGTATTTCTGGCCTCTAAATTGAACTATATTGTTAACACTTTCAAGGTATTTGAAAAAAATATTTTCAATGAGATTTCTTTAAAGAAATATTTGAAAAAATATTTACTTACACCGAGTGACATTGGTTTTGAATAAGATTTCAAATCCTACCTGTTACGTCTATTGGATAGTTGAGTTTCAACTCTATGAAGCCTTCAGAGTTTAGGTCATGCAGAGAGTGTCCTAAGGGACATGTCCTAAAAACCTGTATGGCCTACTTCGATGGTGTTATCTGCGCTTCGTAAAGTAAGCATTTTTATAGTTATGATTTGCAATAAATCATATATTGTTTCTATAAAGTAAGTGTTTTATTATTATGATTTTAGGTGTTATAATTATCGATAAATTATATGTTTCTATTTTAGTTAGTGTATCTGCAAATTATACTTTTCTCTTTTATTTGTCTCTATAAGTTTTAAACGTTGTACTTTTAAATGATAAACTAGGCCTTTCACTCATGTTTTACTATTTTTAAATTTTCCCTTCTCAGGTTTTGTGAAACCAGTTGAGTTTACAGACTGTGCCTTATGCTATAAGATATAGGTTCAATGAGGTTTGATATTTTACCCAGTAACTATTGTATATAACTATACTATTTGTTTTGTCCTGATGTTCTTTTTGCACTATAAGGTGGGATTTTTTTTATTTTATTGTTATTTAAAAGTGTCTCAGTTTCAGTTGATCCTGTCATTTGAATTTTGGCTAACTTTTCTTTAATTTTTACTTAATCATGGTCTTTATTTTTGAGACGTTACAAATTTTCACTCAAATTCTACAACAATTTTAAGGTTTTATTCACTACAATAAAGGTTGAGAAAAATATGGCATCTTTCCTCAATCAAAACGTCCAACTTGATCAATTTAGTGAAACGAACTCCGTTGGAAAGAAAAATATTTTATCTTCTCATTACCCTAAAATCGCTTAATTCTTGATTCGAAGTTAGAGCCTCTTTTGAAACCAAAAGATGATAGACTCTGATGAAGTCAAGGCTACAAGAAAGAAGCATGAATATGTTGAAATCATGTGCAAGGTCATATCCTAACACACTCTGGATAGGCTTTACGATCAATACAACTTGATGCAACTACCGGCAGAGATAGAGAATGCACTCGAGTACATGTATAAGACCAAAAAAGACAATACATACAAATTCTTAATTTTGAAATATTTAAAATTTGCAATAGTAGATTTGAAGTTCATTCTTGATCAAATTCATAAGTTACAAGTTTTGGTTGTTAAGTTTCATGAATTAAAAGTTGAAATTTTTGAATGATTCCAAGTGAAAGACCATCACTGCAAAACTATCCCTGAGTTGAAATGGTTGTAGAAAGAAACTCTTCATAAGAGAGATGACAAGACCTTAGAAGAATTACAAAGACACTTGAGGATCAAAGAGGAGACAAAGTCTTGTGACCCCAAAGGCAAAATTTTTGGATTCCTCTAAGGTTAATGTTGCCAAAACGAGTAAATTCCAAAAGAACTTCAAAGTCAATAATAATAAGAAGTTCAAGAAGTCTGAAAATGGCCAGAAAAAGTTCTATAGAAATTGTGGAAATGGCTAGAAAAAGTTTTCTAGAAATTGTTTCTTTTACTGAAAGAAAGGCTATTGCCAAGGCGACAACAGGTATAAGAAAAAGAAGGAAGAAATTAACTCCAATGAAGCTAATGTCATTGAAAAGAAATCTAAAGAGATTTACATGATAGTCTTAGAAAAACAAATTGTTATGATCATGAAACTCATCATGGCTGTAAATACAAAGTTCTATGATTGTTGGCTTGCTTTTGGTGCTACCATTCATATTTAGAATGACAAGAACTTGTTATATATGGTGGAAAAGGAAGGACAAATGGTTATCATCCCAAATCATAATGCAATGGTTGTTGTTGGGAAAGGAACTGTAGAGATTAAGTTTACTTCCAAGAAAAAATGACATTGAATAATGTATTTAATGACCCAAAATTAGAAAGAATCTTGTATCTGCTTGTCTAATGTGTAAGAATGGGTTGAAAGTTGTACTTTAGGGTGATAATTGTATCATTTCTAAGAATGGTGCCTTTTTAGGAAAGGGGTACACTTATGATGGCATGTCTAAACTTAGCATTGATAATAGTAAATTTATGAGTTTTGTTTATATTGTTGACTCTTTTAATATCTGGCATGTACATTTCAAACATTTGAATTTTAGATCATTAAAATATATGTCAAAACTCATTTTAATAAATTACAAAGATGAAAAAATGGTAAATATGAAATTTGCATGTGAGCAAAGATGACTACGAAACATTTTCCTAGAATGGAATGTAGTACTCACTTATTGGATTTAATTCATTCCGATATATGTGAGTATGATAGAATTTTGATAAGAGGAGGTAAAAGATACTTTATTCTTTTACCAATGATCATTCTAGAAAAAAATAAAAGATTAAGTTTTTGACAAGTTTAAACTTTTCAAAGCTCAAGTTGAGAACCAAAAAGAAGAAAGATCAAACTAGTTCGTAGTGATTAAGGTGGTGAATACTTTTCAAATGAGTTTGATGCCTTCTATGAAGAGCATAGTATTATTCATCAAAAATCCACTCCTTTTACGCCTCAACAAAATGGTTTAGCTAAAAGGAAATATAAGATCTTTACAAATATGATTTTCTATGTTTCTAGATGCTAAATTACTAAATAAAATATGGGGGAAATGTTACTTACAACATGTCACGTTCATGATAGGATCACTTTTATGAAAACACAAGTCTTTCCATATATAAAGTATGAAAAGGAAGAAAACTGGCACGTCCTAAAATCTAGGAGGTGACGTGGCAGCTTAATTAGGTTAAATAAACCAATTTTAATTAAATTGTCAATTTAAAGAATCAAGTTAATTATGAAAACATGATAAATTTAAAACGTTTTAAAACATTTATCGAAACTAAAGCAAATAAAGCAAAACAAAATAATAAAAAAATAATAAGTATGGGTTATGCCTCATTGAACCCACATTACTACACACACATAGCATCGACAATAATTAAATAGAAACCACATTCCAATATAAGAAAAGGGAAATTGAAATATTACATGCCTTGAATATTAGATGCAAATAACCTACATGAGATCTTCTACTGCTCGCGAGTCTGATCGGTGGAATCCTAGTCGGTCCTAAACTAAATTCCACCTAGGGGAAAATAGTTTAAAAACAAGAAAAAATATGAGTGAAAGGCTCAGTAAGATTAAGTCTTGGAAATCATTTAATTTAAATATAAAATTTATCATTCAGAAAAATATTTAAAAAACAAAATTAAATAAATAAATTCAATTAAATCATTTTTACCAAAAACGGTTCATTGTTCGTCCAGAAATGATCTTATTATCTTTTCTTGGGCAAAGCATAGATATCACCATTATAGTGGCCTAGCTGGGTTTCGGGACCTACCCCCAAGGTCACACTTTACACGACCCGATCTTTGAGTATGGCATCATGCCCATATGTGCATTTCTTATCATTATTCAAATCTAATTTTACCAAGTGTACTCATTTACATTCATTTTGTGGTTCATTATGAACATATCATCATTCAATTGCTTACAAAGACAATTGATAAAAATTTCTTTTCAGTCATTCATTGAAAACATTTTGAAAGATTTCACTTTGAGGCCAAAATCATTTAAAAACATGGCTACCAAAGAAAGGGGTAGAAGTCCTACCTCGATATCTTGCACTGATGCTTAATACTGCAGTCCCGACCCGCTGTATGTTAGCTCCCTAAAACCACAAACTATTTTAAATGTAAACTAAGTTCATCAATATCTAGCTTAGGATATTCTACATTACTAAGCTATCTCATAGTGTCTTAGTGTGCAATTATAGTTCACAAAATCATACTATAAGGATAAAGTCTTTATCTATGTTTAAAACAGAAAAAATGGATTAAAAATAGTCATTTTTCATGAAGCCTGGTTGGCCTACCAAACTCCATAGTTCAGCCTACCGACGACCGGCTTACCGAACTATTCTCAGGTTCGGCCTACCGATGATATGAGTTCGACATGCCAAACTCATGAGTTTGGCCTACCGATGCCCAAGATCAGCCTACTAGATTGGAAAAATCTAAAAATTTCCAAATTTCAAGTCTTGGCCTCCCCAAGCTCAAAATCTCCTTCTAACCTATTTTTTTTAGTTCTCAGGCACAAAAAATTTTCATAAATGATAGGAAAAGATGAGAGAATACATTTAAACAACTTTAAACAAGATTTATATTGAAATTTTCAAAGAAATCCAAAAATGGAGAAAAAGAGAAAAACTTGATTCAATCCGATTTTTGTTCAACCAAGCCTAGATTTTAGAAGATTTGAGTTCTACTAACTTAGATTGAAGGTTTCCTAAGCTCATAAAACTCAAATTTTAACATTCTAAGAAAATTTAGAAATTTGGGAAAAGTTTTAGGTTTTGAAAAATAGAGTAACTAACCTCAAATTGATCTTGAAAGGAGTTTATGGATGCTCAATTGAGTCTCCAAGCTCACAATCTAGCTGAGATTTAGGGCTTGGGCTCCAAAATTTTGAAACAAGTTTGAGAGGGAAGAGAGAAAGAGAGAGACAGCATGAGAGAAGGAAGGAAGAGTGAAAGAGAGCATCTGGGAGAGTGAAAGAATGAGGAAAGGAAGAGTGAAATAAATAGAGAGGGAGAGAGTAGTTTTTAGAATGAAAACCATGTCTTGCACATGGTTTTCCAAAATGGGATTATTGGGCATTTGATAAATTGTTTTGTTTAAAAATTCAAAATAAAAAATAAAAATAATTAAAGTGAGATTAATTAGAAAATAAAACAAAATATCTAAATTAAGTTCAAATCACATTTAAGCACACTAATACACCATCTTACATAGTAATCACACTTAATAAAAATCTGGGTGTTATAGTTCTCTACCCCTAAAAAAAATTTCGTCGTCAAAATTAGAGATCAACTCAGAAACAAAATAGATGTAGATACAACTCTCGCAGAACCGATTCTAACTCCCAAGTTGCTTCATTATCTCCATGATGTTGCCACACAACTTTCACTAACGGTTTGTCATGACGTTGCAAACTTATCACCTTCAATCGATGATGTGGACTGGCACTTCCTCGTAGGTTATGTCCTCTTGAATCTGTACATCATGGAATGTGATAATCTTGCTCGAGTCGGCCAAAAATTTTTGAAGCATCGACACATAAAACACATCATGAACATGAGAAAGTTCAAGAGGAAGATCTAGTCGATATGCAACCATACCAACACATTGAGTAATCCTAAATGGTCTGACATATCTCGATGCAAGTTTCTCACTCATACCAAAATGCAAAATACCTTTACGTGGCAAAACCTTCAAGAGAAAAAAATCTCTTACTTTGAATTTCAAAGGTCGGCGTCTCCTATCAGCGTAGCTTTTCTATCTACTTTAAGCTGCTTTTAATTGATCATGAATCATGATGACCCTATTGTTACTTTCGCGAATTTCATTGGGTTCGATGATGATCTTGTTTTCTAGTTCTAACCAACAAACTGGTGATCGACACGGTCTTCCATAAAGTGCTTTGAATGGTGCCATACCAATGCTAATTTGGTAACTGTTGTTGTACACAAACTCCATCAGATGTGGATGTTTCTTCCAATTTTTGCCAAAATCCAACACACAAGCTCGTGACATGTCTTTCAAAACCTGAATGACTCTCTCAGATTGCCCATTGGTTTGAGGATGAAAAGCTATCCTAAAATTCAAATCTATGCCTAAAGCTTCTTGGAAACTCCTCCAATACTTGGCATTGAATCAGGTGTCTCTATCAAAAGTGATGGATAAAGGAACTCCATGCAACCTCACTTTGTTCTCTAGATATAGCTCTCCAAGAACTTGCCTTGAACATGTCAACCTGAAGGGGATGAAATGTGCCGATTTCATTAACCTATCAACGATGACCTGAATTGCATCATGTCTTTATTCTGTCGTTAACAATCTGGTAAGAAAATCCATCATGACGTGCTCCCATTTCCACCCTAGAATGGGAAGCGATTGAAGCTTTCCTGCTAGCTTCTGGTGCACGAGCTTTAGTTAAAGGCAAGTCACACACTTGGCAATGTACTCCAAAACATCCCTTTTTATACCTTTCCACCAATATTGCCTCTTCAGATTGCAATATATCTTTGTATTCCTCGCATGAATACTGAATCAAGACTTGTAAGCTTCGTCTATTACGGCCTTCATTACTTCCATAATTGCAAGTACTGCTAGACGTTCCCTAAAGTAAAATGACCCATCTGCATGTATTCTTCATGCTTTAAATTATTCCCTATTTTGAATCCACATCTATATTCCCTGTAGGTGCTGGTCTCATCATTGATTATGCTTCACCATTTGGACAAGAGCTGGGGTCAACTCCATATGATATACCAAAACTCGATTGCATAGCACTATAGCTTATATTCACTCACTGTTGCATCTCTTTTCCAGCCTTCAACTACCAAGCAAGCAGAATCCCTAAAGACTTCCTGCTAAGCACATCGGCAACTACGTTAGCCTTTTCTGGATGATATTGTAGTGCGAAATCATAGTTTTCCATGTATTCCATCCACCTTTGTTGCCTCAAGTTTAGATCCCTCTGAGTGAACAGATACTTTAAACTCTTATGATTAGAGAAAACTTGAAATGTCGCCTAGTACAGATAACATCTTAGGATTTTCAGTGCATGAATCACTGCTATGAGCTCTAAGTAGTGAATGGGGTGGTTTCGTTCATGGGGTCTTAGCTGTCCCAACCCATATGCCACAATGTGTCTATGTTGCATCAACACGCATCCAAGTCCACGTCTCGAGGCATCCATGTAAACTTCATACAACTCATCACTACTCAGGATGATCAATACCGAAGCGGCAGTCAACCGTTTCTTCAACTCTTGGAAGGCAAACTCACATTCTTCATCCCATTCAAATCTAACATTCTTCTTGATCAATCGTGTCAACGGAGCCACTATCTTTGAGAAATCCTTCACAAACTTCTTATAGTTCTTGCAAGTCCCAAGAAGCTATGGATCTTTGCCATATTCCTTGGTCGTTCCCATTAAGCTCGAAGATGATGTGTCCCAAAAACTTAACTTTAATCAGCCAAAATTCACACTTTTCCTTCTTGGCATATAACTAGTGCTCCCACAAAGTCTGAAGCATGATCCTTAAATGCTGCTCATGCTCATCCCAAGTCTTCTAGTAGATTAGGATGTCATCAATAAACATGATCACAAACTGATCCAGAGAAGGCCTAAATATCCCTTTTATCAAATCCATGAAGGCTGTTGGAGCATTTGTCAACCCAAATGGCATCACCAAAAACTTAAAATGTCCATACTGGATCTTGAAAGCCATCTTAGGGATGTGTTCTTGCTTAATCCTAAGCTGATGGTATCCAGATCGTAGATCAATCTTCAAAAAGTATCAGGAACCTCCTAGCTGATCAAATAACTCATCTATCCTAGGCAGTGGATACTTATTCTTCATGGTAACCTAATTTAGCTACGGGTAGTCAGTACATAACCTGAGGATCATGCTTCTTAGCAAACAAAACCAATGCAATTCATGGTGATGTGTTATTCCAAATGTACCCCTTGTCAATAAGCTCTTGAAGTTGCTTTCTCAACTCTTTCATCTCTACTGGTGCCATCCAATACGGTGCTACATAAATCAGCGATTCTCAAAAGCAACTTAATACCAAACTCAATTTTACGATGCAATAATAATTCTAGTAACTTGTCAGGGAAGACATTTTCAAACTCATCAACCATTAGGATCACTGCACTTCTTCCTGATGCACTAGACTCTTCTTCTAGGTTCATAAGGAAGGCATAGCAAGCTAGATTCTTTCATCTTCAGAGACATATCTTCATGAGACACTCACTCATCATTTGATCACTACCACCCTAGTATGTGATCGTCGTCCCCCCATCAGACACTGGGGTTATTTTCCTAAGTTGATAGTCTACAATGGCGTTGTAGTTGGACAACAAGTCTATTCCTAAGATTACATCATATGTACTCGTGAGATTACAATCAAATCACTTTCAAAGTCTCACCACTAATCATTATTTTCTAAGATTTACATATACAATTCACACACACCTGCCCGCCTGACCCAAGTGTGAAGTAATAATCCTCATCAAATTCTTCTGTCTCTAATCCCAAAGCATGTACAAAAGAGCTCGAAATGAGAGAATGAGTGTCATCAGTATCAAATAGAACATGTGCTAGAGATTGAGAAACTAAAACCATACCGTCGACAACCACATTATTGGTTTAAGCATCCAAACTCCTTAAAGTCATGGTGTGAACCTAGACTAAAGCTTTTCCCTTTCCTCTACCAACATTGTTGGATCCTGGGTTAGTCGGCCGATATTGTTGCAGTGGGATAGACTACACGCTAGCCGTACTTGGTGCTTGATATTGTGGGGCATTACGCTGGAAATTCTGTGGTAGATATCCTAGCATTAGGTATTGCAACTACTGAGGAATGAACTGATGAAACTGCAACTGAGGGACTTGCTGAGGTAGAGGCAAGGACTGAGGTTGAGGCTAACGGCTAGCACCTTCTCCAGTCTGAATTACTTGTCGAGCATTTCTGATTAGGCAATTCCTCTTAATGTGTTCCAGCCGCTGGCAATAGTGGTAATGGAAGTTGTAAGGGTTATTGTGTTTGCTACTCGATGAACTGCTACTCCTATAGTTGGTGTTGCATTGTAGTTCTTCACCTGAGCTTGGCGACTGCTACCTCTCCTACTGCTCCTTAAGGTCCCCCAGATGTCCTTGCTTGGTTCTCGTAGTAGAGGGCATAATCACTTTCCACCGATAGGGCTAACGACACTAACTCACCAAAGTTCTAGAGTCATAAAGTAACCAACTATCGTCGAATGGTCTTTTAATTCCATCCTGGAACTTAATGCACTTTCACACTCAGATGCCACGATGAATAGAGCAATATTCCACTGGTACACCTGTCACGCCCCGGAGTACGGGAGGTGACGTGGTGGTTTAATTAAATTAATTAAATAAAGATTTAGTTAAAAACAAGGTTTTAGAATTTAATTTATAAGTAAAAAATGTGATAATTTGAAAATCGTTTGAATAGAACAAGTTAAAGGAATAAAATGAATCACCGTAATAATTAAACAAATAGAAATAACATTAAAATAATTAAATATGGGATGGAACGCGTATGAGTCCCACAAGCCCACATATTGTACACACACATATAGTACTGATAATATTATGATACAACCATAGTCCGAAAGCAAAGAAGGTTAAAAATCTTAAATGCCTTGAATTGTAATTTAACCTACCAAGTTCTTCTACGGGTCGTAAGTCCGGTCAGCGGACTCCTCTCCAATCCTATGCTGATATCCACCTAGGGTTAAGATTTTAAAATGGATAAAATGTGAGCGAAAGGCTCAGTAGGACTATATTTAGAAATTATTCAACTTTAAAAGAAATTTCCTAAAATCAGATAAACATATAGAAACGAATTGGAACCATCAACAAATAGATAATTAAATAAGAAATTCAATAAAATAT
>CAMOHE010047543.1:0-58453 GCA_946598075.1 Artocarpus hirsutus
CAACGGGCCCACTAGTCATCTCAGGATTAAGATGCAATACAAATGATTGTCTAAAGTGAATCGATTTGCCAAGACAGAATTATTAATCCAAATCAATTCACTTTATGTCCCGATTCAACACATCGTCACCTATGACAATGTGCCAATGTTTCTATTCACGGAGCTCACCTCCGATGGTCAAGACAAACCATCTCCCAATAGGGATATAGACAACATAACAATCTTTACATGAATAAAGCGCCCAACTTTATTCCCTTGATTGCGGATCTTATGATTTAGACCGTCACCTTAAGAATCGTGCCTTTCGCATAATCTGTCCATCATATGCCCAATTCTTAAAGTTTAGACCGATAGTCTCAGACTATTGTTTGCTTATCATACATTCAACAAATATGAACGTAAAGAGGACAAGATTTGATATATAAATAATAAATTCTTATTGATAAAAATGTCTCCAAAAACTCATTACATTTTTACTCCATTAGGGCATACATGTCTGACATTTACCCCAACAAAAATCTCTATATATTTTTCAAATAGTAATAGAGGAAATTGAGAGGGAGACGAAGGAGAAGAACGTGAAGGAGAAAAAGGGTGAAAGAGAAAAACGTCAGAGAGAAAAAGAGAGAGAGTGTGTGTGAATTTTTAGGAAAATGATGGAGTAGGTTAACAAGCTTTAGGATATTAGAATTTTTTTGATTAAATTGAGGGTAAGTTTACGTGGGAATGGAGGGAATTGAGGGGAAAAAGTCAAAACTTTCAAGAAAAGTTCGAGTTACCATATTTTGCCTTTGTAAAACGGGAAACCTTATCAAATGCATTCAATCAATTAAAAGTCAAACATTTATTTTCCTAAAATGAGAAAATTATTCCAAAAATATGTCAATTAATCAAAATAAATCATCCAATCACATAATCAACCTTATCACAAATTTTGTGACATTTTTGCTGACCGCTCGTCAGCTGTCATTGGCTTGCCGATGTCCTACTTTGGCCTATCGATTCCTGAAGTCTGGCCTATTGATGATATACCATTGGCCTGCCATTTCAAGGGGGCCATTTTGGCCTACCGAACTGAATGGTTCGGCCTGCCGATTTGCCCTAACATACAAAAATCATTCAAAACATTAAATTATCATAAAAAAATATGACTAAACATATAACATTAATAACTTGAACACTTGAGCACATCAATTCCACGTGAGCGTCACCTGTCATAACACTTAAAATAAAATGGTTAACACCATTATATCATATATTATAACACATATCACAAAAATAATTACTTATTGTCATTACACATTTGACATAAATTATTACATGAAAATCGACGGGTGTGACACAGAAGCTAGGAGCATGTTGGTTTGAGGGCCCAACATGCTAAGTTCCACCTGTCAAAGGTACAAAGAAATCAGCCTTAGTTAGGTCAACCAGGTAGTAATGTAAACACCTAGAACCGCCCTCAACATAGAAACAACAATAATAGCAACAACAACAACAACAACAACAACCAGTACTAGAGGAATAACAAGAGGAAGGGCAATTCTTAGAGCCAACAAAACCAATGCAACAAGAGGCATAATGGCGGCCAGCCCAACAACAACCACAGACAGTTTCAGCCATGCACCAAATGTGGAAGGAAACATCCTGGAGAATGCCATCTGGGGACAAACCAGTGTTTCATCTATGGACGAGAAGATCATTTTGCCAAGAACTACCCCAACCAAACTAATTCTCAAGCTTCTTAGAGAGCTCCTCAAGCCCAACTCCATCAGGTGCAAGCTGCCTTGGATGGGCCACTGATTAGTTAAGGAAGACTTGAAGCCCCACCTACAAATGCCTGCATCTATGCCATGACAAAAGAACAGGTGCCTGCTGAAGCTTTTAATGTGGTCACAGGTCAGATCTCAAGTTTTTCTATTAATGCACATGTTCTTTTTTATATGGGTGCCTCATATTCCTTTGTTTCGTCATCCTTTGCCAAGAAGTTAGGGGTTCATTTAGAGCCTATGAGACAGGGATTCACTACGACACTACCCTCTAGAGAAGTGATAATATCTATGCACTAGTTGTGAACAGTACCTTTATGGATTTTTGAAAGGGAATTCTTTGTCGACCTTATTATGATCAACATGTATGATTATGACATGATTCTTGGGACGGATTTTTTGGGCAAGTACAATGCTTCCATTAAATGTTGCAAACAAAAGGTGATCTTTCATCTAGAAGGTGATCAAAAGTTCGTATATGTGGGCGAGTCCAAAAAGAAACCAAGCATGTTTTTTTCAGCCATGAAAGTAAGGAAATTGTTAGCTAGCGGCTACATGGGTTATTTGGCTAACGTTGTAGATAAAAGTCAGGAAGAAAAGACAAGGATTAAGGATGTGGCAGTAGTACAAGAATTTTCAGAGGTGCTTCCAAATGATCTATCAAGCTTACCCCTTGATAGAGAAATTGAATTTGAGATCAAGCTCGCTCCAAGTACCGACCTAATTTCAAAGGCACCTTACTGAATGGCCCCAGTTGAGTTGAAGGAGCTTCATTCTCAATTAAAGGAACTACTCGGCAAAGGATTCATCAGACCAAGTCACTCACCATGGGGAGTTCCAGTCTTATTTGTTAAAAAGAAGGATGTCTTTATGAGACTATGTATTGACTATAGAGAACTGAATAAGGAAACAATCAAGAATAAGTACCTGTTACCCCGTATCGATGACTTGTTTGATCAACTAAAAGGTGCATCAGTGTACTCAAAGATTGACCTACGGTCAGGATATCACCAGTTGAAGATTAAAGAAGGAGACATCCTAAAAACAGCCTTTAGATCGAGGTACAGTCACTATGAATTTGTGGTTATACCCTTCGATCTAACGAATGCACCTACAGCCTTCATGGACCTAATGAATCAGGTATTCAAGGATTTCCTCGATAAATTTATCATTGTGTTTATCGATGATATTCTTGTTTATTTGAAGAGTCAAGAAGAATACATGGAGCATCTACGAATCATGTTGGAGACATTAAGAAGACACAAGTTATATGCAAAATTCTCCAAGTGCGAGTTCTGGCTTGATAGGGTATCCTTCTTGGGGCATGTAGTATCAAAGGAAGGAATAATGGTAGATCCTACTAAGGTAGAGGCTGTTCTCAATTGGAAACAATCGACGAATGCAAGCAAGATAAGGAGCTTCTTGGGCCTAGCCGACTATTACCGAAAATTCATGGAAGACTTCTCCAAGATAGCAGTGCCACTCACCAATTTAACTCGCAAGGGAAAGAAGTTTGTATGGACAGAAGCATGTGAGAAGAGTTTCCAAGAACTAAAGAAGAGGTTAACAATAGCTCTAGTATTGGCCATTCCTAAAGGAAGTGGGGGGTTTAGGATTTACAACAACGCTTCTAAGATGGGCCTTGGTGCAGTGATGCAGAATGACAGAGTGATCGCTTACACATCGAGACAACTAAAGGATTATGAGAAGAACTATCCTACTCATGACCTTGAGTTAGCCGCTATTGTTTTCACATTGGAAATATGGAGACATTACTTATATGGGGTCCAGTGCAAGATCTTCACTAATCATCAAAGTTTAAAGTACTTCTTCACTCAGAAGGATCTGAATATGAGACAAAGAAGATGGCTAGAGTTGGTGAAGGATTATGATTGTGAAATCCTTTATCATCTAGAAAAATCTAATTGAGTGGCTGATGCTTTGAGTATGAAGACAGTGGCTACATTGATGTCATTACAAGCAATGTCTCAGCATTTAAGGGAAGAAATTTTGAACTAAGGTTTAGAACTCATAACAGGCTAGCTATCAGCACTCACTCTTGCTCCAACGCTGTTTGATGAGATTCAGAGTAAGTAAAACAAAGATGTAAGTCTTAGAAGGATTAAGCAGGAAATAAAGGAAGGGCAATGTGAAGAGTATCAAATTGTTGATGATGGAACTCTATTCCTTAAGGACTGCTTATGCATTCCCAACGTTGATGGCCTACGAGAAAGACTCTTGGCAGAAATTCATGACACTCCTTATTTAATTCATCCAGGTGCAACAAAGATGTACAATGATCTAAGGGATAAGTTCTGGCGGTTTGGAATGAAACATGATGTTGCAATGTATGTGAAGAAATGATTGACAGGCCAGTAAGTTAAAGCTAAACACCAAAGACTTGGTAGTGATTTACAGTCAATCCAGATACCATAATGGAAATAGGAGGATATTGCAATGGATTTCATTACCGGTTTGCCCAAGACTATGAATGGTTATGATGCTATTTGGGTTGTTGTGGATCGACTGACGAAGACGGTGTATTTCATTCCTATCAAGATCACTTACTCTATGGAACGGTTAGCGGAACTCTATGTCAAGGAGATTATATGACTACATGGAATCCCTAAGTCTATCATATTCGATTGTGATGGTAGGTTTACGTTCAACTTTTGGAAAAGTGTACAGATTGTGATGGGGACCAAGTTGCACTTTAGTACAACTTTTCACCCTCAAATAGACGGCCAAACAGAGAGGATGAACTTGATCTTAGAGGATATGCTTCAGGCTTGTACTCTCGATTTCAAGACTAGCTGGTGTGAAATGTTACTATTAGCAGAATTTGCTTACAACAATAGCTGCCAGGCCACAATTGGGATGGCACCTTATGAGGCCCTATATTTGCAGAAATGCAAGTCGCCTATATGTTGGCATGAAGCTAGTGAGAAGAAATTGATGGAAAGCATTGACAATAAAAGACTGAATTTGTTAACGAAACCTCTGAGATGATTAAATTGATAAGAAGGAGAATAGAGACCGTTCAAAGCCGTCAAAAGAGTTATACTAATATAAGAAGAAGATCCTTAGAATTCGCTGTAGGCGAATCTGTGTTCTTAAAGATTGTACCAACGAAAGGAGTTATGAGATTCAGAAAGAAAGGCAAGCTGAGTTGAAGATTAATTGGACCTTATGAAATCATGAAACAGATAGGCAAAGTAGCATATCAATTGAGATTGCCATCAGAAATGTCGACAACGCACAACGTGTTCCTTGTTTCGATGCTCAATAAATATGTCCCAGATCCTATGCACATAATTGAGCCATAAGTGATTGAAATATGAGATGACCTCAATTATGAAGAAAATCCAGTGGAGATTCTAGATCGAAAAACTAAGACCTTGAGGAGTAAAGAAATTCCATTGGTCAAGGATCTACAGCGAAATCACCAAGTGGAAGAAGCTACATGGGAACGTGAAGATGACATGAGAACTAAGTATCCACAATTGTTTTGAGTTTCAAGGACAAAACTCTTATTAGGTAGGGAGAATTATAACACCTGCAAAATTTTCATCTAACGGATGAGCAAAGACGTTAAATATTTTCCCTAGTGATATATGATATAATACTACTAACTATCTTATTTGTGTACTATGATAAGTAACAGTCATGTGGAATTGGTGTGCTCAAGGTGTTCATGTCAATAATGTTGCATGCCTGGTATATATTTTGTGATTAGTTTAGATTTTGTTACATTTGCAAATATGTGGCAGTTTGACAAGCCGAACCTTCAAGTTTGGCAGGCCAAAATGACCTCACGGAATGGCAGGCCAGACCTCATGGCTTCGGCATACCGAAGTAAAACATCAGCAGGCCAAAGACAGTTGACGAGCAATCAACAAAAATCTCCCAAAATTTGTGACAATGATAATTATGATGATTGGATAAATTGGATGATTTATTTTGATTGAATGACATAATTTTGGTTTGATTCCTCATTTTAGGAAACATAATGTTTGACTTTTAGGTTTATTGAATTAATTGATATGGTTTCCTATCTTGTAATTTTTATATATGGTAAGTGGAGCTAAATCAATTTGACTTTCCCTAATTCCCCTCCATGCCCATGTGAAATTTGCCTCTAATAAGTTAGAAAATTTCTGTTGATAAGCTTCCTCTTGTACAATTATTCTCATTTCATGTACTATTCTTCTCAGAAGCTCTCTCTCTCTCTTTCTCCTTTCTCCTCCATGATTTCTTCCTCTTCTCTCCTCTATTTTCATGCAAATACTTAAAGAAACGTTGAAATTTTATTGGAGTAAATCCAAGGAGGTTTGAGAAGAAATTTGTTTTAAGGTAAGAACTCATTTTTTTTTTTTGTATTTTTGAAATGTATTTTTCCTCCTTAATCTGACTACTATATCTTTGTCTAGGAATTTTTGTTTTTTCTAAGATTTTAATATATTATTCATGTATATGTTATGTGATGTTCCTCTGAATTTCACGTTCATTGGATTTTTTTACGTTGAGATATGAATTTTCTTCTCTTTGCCACACATAGAAAATTGTTGCTGATTGGTTGTGTTGTACAAAATATAGGTTTTTTTCATAATGCAAATGAATGTTAATTGGCACGAAATACTAGAAAGTTTGGTGATGATTAGATGAATATTTTATGTGTTATTAAATTTTAATTAAGACTAGGTTATGAGACTTCTTTTTCAATGGGTTGTTCGAACTTGTGTTGTGTGAAGTTTTTGTATGACTAAATGAAATTAATTGGTGCTAAAACTTTTTGTGCTTTTGTAGTTATATGTTAATAAGTTGTCATATAAATTTTAGGGGTGTAGTAATTTTATTTTAATTATTGGAACATGATGAATGTATATAACTCACTGCCTGACACATTGGAAGTTATTATTGTCTCTACACTCTAATGCACAGTTTGGATTGTTTGGGATTTTATTTAAAGGTGATATTTGGATATGTCATAGTTTTGGGTGTCTATTATATGTGTTAATTTTTGTCTATTATATGTGTTAATTTTTGTGAATTTTTCTACAGCTTTAATAATGTGATAAACGAGCCTGAGTTTAGAGTTGTTCATTGCCCATTTGTTGTTGACAGATTTTGTGTCATGAATTTGTGACTTGTTTTTAAATATCAAATAGAATTTTTACAACTAACGAAAAATCGTGGTAACATGTTTATGTATTATCTTTGTCTCTGCCTAGTGTGGTGCTTAAATTGCGTGTGAATGTTAAGTTATTGAGCTATGAATTCATAGAGGTCAGGAAGCATTTGTGATGATGGTTTTGTTTTAATGATTTATGGTTAATGAAACATATTATGAATTAATGTTTTCAAGAGATGAATGTATATGTGATGTAATATGGAATTGAAAGAGGTTATGTGTTGTTGAACGATTTCATGGTCTCATGAAAATAAATGTTAATTGTTATTTTAAATGAATGTATGATAAGAATACACTAAGGAGCGAGCACATCAAGACTATGGTGATGTCACCTACAATTCAATTAAGGTTAAGTAAGCTATATAGATAAGTACATTCTCACCTACAACATGATGTGAATTGCAAAAGTTTGAAAATCTTTGCTCATGATAGTTTTATGATGGTTTTTCATGATGATTACACATGATGTATTATTATTATGAAAGTTTTAAAGTAAAGAAGTTTATGCATGTTTAATGATGATGTATTCAAATGTATAAAAGTGTAGATATATGTATGTATATATGTATCGCCTAAATAAGTGTTGCACACCTACGTTTATGTTATGATGTCATGCTTTGTTTAAGATTAGCTACCCTTCTCCTCTCATGACGGTGCACCTATAGTGATGATTATGGTGTAACACTTGGGCCTTTAAGATAAAATGAATAAAGTTTTAATATGGATAATGTAATGAAAGATATGTTCTTTATGAAATTATGCTTAGTGCACTGTTATGATGATGCACATGATGATGATGTTCATAAAGTGATTTTAAGTTGTGAGATATGAAATGTAGTTACTAAGCTTTAGCTTAATCAGTTTTATATCATGTTGTAGATAAGGGTAAGAAGATAATGGAATAGGTGAAGGGCAAAGAAAGGCATGTGAGCTATGTAGGATGAATTGAAAGCGGACAAACGCAGAGGAAAAACAAAAAAAAAATATAAGTTAACGTCTATGTTTTGTTTTTTTTTTTGAGTATGTTAACTATCTGAGTATGTTTATTTGAATTTATATGATTTGAACTATGACTCTTTAAATTATATAGTATTAGCTTTTGTCTTCCACAGTTGAAATATTGAGACTTGTTTCAAATGAATATTTTTACAGTAGTTTGGCCTACCAATCATTATTGGTCGGTTTGCCGATGCAAAGTTCGGCCTGCCGAACTTAGCAAATTTTAAACCCCGTTTTGCAAGCCTCAGGCGGCCTACCAGTGGTTGGAGTTTAGACTGCTGGTCAGGTTCAGCCTACTGAAGTTCGAAGTTTGGCCTACCAAACTGAGTAAGCAGATTTTGAATTTGTGTTCTTTTTATGGATTTATCATTTGGTATGATAAACTTTTTAAAGAATGTTTATAATTGAGTAATTTATTAAATATTGATGTATATAATTATAAAAGAAATGTATGCATGGATCCTGGGTTATGTTTTCAAATTATATTTTAATCAAGTAGTTTATCTTAAAATAAAAATATTAAGGAATGAACGTAATGATATCTACGATGTCTGTAAGGGGGCATTACAAGTTCGGCAGGACAACTAAACCTTAGAAAAATGACCATTTTTTACCCATTTTCACTATTTAAAACATATATGGAGACCTTAATTTGACAATATGATTTTGTGATCTTAAAGGCATACTAAGACACCATGAGTTAGCATTGTAATGTAGAATACTCTAAGATAGATATTGATGAACTTAGTTTACCTTTAAGGTTGTTCGTAGTTCTGTAGAGCTAACGTATTGCGAGTCGGGACTACGGTGTTGGGTTTCGGTACAGGATATCGAGGTAGGACTCCAAACCTCTTTCCTTGGTAGCCATGTTTTAAAAAGAGTTTTGGCCACAAAGTGTTTTCTTTCAAAATGATTTCAAGAAAAGATTGAAAAAAATTTCTTAAGTATTTTCATTATTTGATGAATAATGAATGTAAATGAAAATATTTAGTAAGATGAGACCTAAATAATGACATAATATTGGATGTGTTGTAAATACCGTCCGGAATGACATATAAGGTCTTGATGCTATACTCAGAGATCAGGTCGTATGGAGAGAGACCTTAGGAACAAGTCCCGAAACACAGCTAGGCTACTACGGTGGTGATTATAATGGCTTTGCCTAAAAACAGAATAATGAGATCAATTTTGGATGAATAATTAGATTAATGGTAAGAATCGAATTAATGAATTTCATTTATTGTATTTTATATCTCTCAAGTTTATGCAAAATTTTATATTCAAATTAACATTTTGAAAACTTAGTCCCACTGAGCCTTCTGCTCACATTGGCCTTTTTTTTTTTTTAAATTTCCCCCCTTCTAGGTCTACTTCGGCTTAGGACCGATTGGGAATCTATTGGGCAGACTCAAGAGCTGTAGGAAGTTGTTTAGGCTATTTGCTTATCATAATTCAAGGCATATATTATTTTAAACCGTTCTTTTTATGATTAGACTATGGTTGTAATTTATTATTGTTGATACTATGTATGTGCACAAATATGGGTTCAGTAGGCCTGACCGTTAATTAGTGGGCATTCTTATTTTACCTTTCTTTTATTTGCTTTAATTTAATGATAGTTCCTTCAAAAGGATTTTAATTTGTTACACTTTTTAAATAACTCAAAATTATTTAATCGATATTTTTTATTAAAAATTTAGCTTAATTAACTTAATTAATCAGCTAAGTCACTATCCGGTTCAGTGTACGTGACAATCTCTAAGTTGGATTAGGTGTTCTTGACAAATCCAAAGACTTGCATAATGTAGCTAGTGACATCGAATCCACTTAATTTTTCTAAATAATTTCCAGATTCATTGAAGAAAATTGGTTATAGTTAAACAGAAAATACTGGAATACTTTTGAACATTTAATACATGTTGAAATTATGTAGACAAATACAGGAACTACATGGCAAATACCCAACATCCCACGCCTTCCTGGCTGGCCTTGCCACTAGTTCGTTGAAGCAATGATGAACATGGACGTATTTGTCTTGAGCAAAAGTTCTTTATCAAATTTGACATGTTCAGCTTTATTTGGAGATATCGCTTGTGTTTGTCCATGTACTAATACAAGTAAGTTGAGAACCAAACAAAGATAAAAAAGGAGACGAGAGAATCGTATCAATACGTGACAACATCAGGAGACATATATGGCATCAATCAGGACATACTTCCACTAGAAAACAATCATATCAAACATGACGAAATTAAATAACGAAAGGTAAAATGGGCCCGTTTGGACAATACAACTTTAAGAGTATTTGAAAGATCTTGCTTACATTCTAATTCTATATATTTTCTAATATCTCCGTTACGTGTATCTTAATACATATAAAAAAAACAAGTTGTCGGATTTCGAATAGTCATTAGTCCAAATAAATGTCTTACTCAATAGAACAAAATAAAGGGTTGAAAAATATTACTCTTCATAGAATATAGCTAAACTATAACATTCCAAACTCCCTCTTGAAAATTTGATCCTATTCTCATTGTAATGGCATTTCACTAAATGACCTGAAGTTGCTAGCTTGGATGGGTACCCAAACTAGGAGATTCCCAAAACTAATTAAAAAGTGGTCCCCCTCCGAGATGAAAACTTTCATGTGCCTTTGATTGGTATTAGGCACTAATAATTAAGATGCATCGAAATGCTAATTTTCTTATTCGAGCAGAGAAATTTCAAAATGAAAAGAAGAAGAAAAAAAGAAATAAATGCTAATTTCTTAGGCATTCCTCTTATCGTGTGGATCACTCAAAACTCTCATCTTGATACTTTCAATCTGCTTTTTTTTTAGCACATAAAAAGTCCTATCCACTTTTAGTTTAAAAGTAAATTTAAAAACAATTTTTATATAAGAAATGCTAAAAGATAATGAGAAAAAGTTCATGTTCAACCCAATTTGTTTTTGTTCTCAAAATTTTTGAAAATGTTTTTGCATGTTTTTCAAAACAAAAATTTTAAAAACACTTTTAGCAAAATTCTTAAAAAATTCTCATTTTTCAAAACAAAAATATTTTTACCTATTTTAAAAACAATATCAAACGGCTGAGATTTTATCGTTTGTTTTTCAAAAAAATAATTCTCAATTAAAAGTTCAAAACTGTCATATCCTAAAAACATAAGCCAGTGATATCAAGAGCACGAATGAAACTTTTCAAGTACAATAATATGGCGAACATACATTGATAGGAATCGACTCAAATACAGTATCCAAAACAGTCTGGTATTGGTAAACTAGCTTCTTTTTTTTTTTTCTTATGTAATACTCAATAGATATAATCCAACATTAGTACCATTTAGTATTGCACTAAAGCAAACTTTAATGGCTCCATTTTCTGAAGTTCATGGCTATGGCACAAAGGTGGGCTCCTTCTCAATGAAACTAATGCTAAATAATAGAAACTATAACTCAATATAAAAACAAAGTAAATAATAAATAATAACTAAATAACTAAATAATAAAAGGCAAATCTGAACGCCTAATTAATAAGTTACTAAAACTAATTAAATAAGAAAAATTAAAACTAAATAGTAAAAACATAAATTAAAAATATAAAAGCAAACCAAAGCATGACTACTGTATGACATGACATGGTGGCGGCTTAGTGCGATGTGAGGCGGTGGCCGTGTGATGGAGACAAAAGAGGAAACAAAGAGAAGGACAATAGAGAGAGACAAGGATAGAGATGAAGATAAGGCAGACAGAAAGAGAAAACTGCATTTTCAAAGAGGGTTTCGGTATTTTCGAACTCCACACCCTATTTTTCTTTCTATTTTTTTTTTTTTACTAAATCACTTTAGATGACGGTCTCCAGAGACCATTATCTAAACTACTATACAAAAATCCAAAACACGAAGATTTTCACGCCGCAGTTTTAATTATGACATGCGATGATGGTTTTTCAAAAAACTGTCATCATATGTGGGTGCTATAAACTACTATTAGTAGCAGTGATTGTCTATAATAGCACATCAAATAGAAGATCCAAAAGGATTTTTGTGCATATTAAAGTTATAAAATGTCACGCCTTGGAGTACGGGAAGTGACGTAGTGGATTAATTGAGTTAATTAAACAGAAATTTAAATTAAAATATGAATTTTAGAATATCAATCAATTATAAAAATGTGAAAATTTTAAAACCATTTTAGAGGCAAGAAGTTATAATTTTTAAACAAATAAGAATATTAATAAAATCAACAATAAGGAAAAGATGACAAAAACTACAGAGGAACAAGAATGAGTCCCATTGACCCACATCTTATGCACACACACAGTACTGACAATATATTATTACAACCATAATCCAAATAAAAAGCAAGAGCTAGAAAATTACATGCCTTGATTTATATAATTCAAATAACCTACTTAGTCCTTCTACTGCCCGTGAGTTTTGTCTGTGGACTCCTCTCCAAATCTAAGCTAAAATCCACCTAGGGAAAAGGTTTAAAAACAAATATAACGTGAGCAAAAAGCTCAGTAGGACTATTTATTTAAAACATTTAATTTTAAAAGAAATTTCATTAAACAAGTAAACATTTAGAAAATGAACTTGAATGAGTAAATAAATAATTAAATAAATAATTAATTAATTAAATGTGTAAATAAGAATCCAATAAAGACTTATCTTACCGAACAATTTTATAGGTCGACCAGAAAGAATAACATTTTTTCCTCGGCAAACCATATGTAAATCATCACCGTAGTGGCCTAGCTAGGTTTCGGGACCTGCCCCCAAGGTCGTACTTTACATGACCCGATCTCTGATATGGCATCATGCCCTTAAATATAGTTATATATATATCTTTCTATGATTATTAAGATATCTTTTTACCAAATATAATCATTTACATTTATTATGAGGTTTTTTATGAAAACCACCTTTATTCTATTATTTATAAAGACATTCATTAAAAATTCTCTTTCAATTAGCTATTGAAAATATTTTGATAAAAATCCCTTTCTAGGCCAAAAATCATTTTAAAACTGGGCTACCAAGAAAGAGGGATAAAAGTCCTACCTCGATACTTGTGTCAGTGTCCCACACTGTAATCTCGATCCACTATATGTTAGCTCTGTGGATCCACGTACAACCTTAAATGTATAATAACTTAGTTTATCAATATCTAACTTGAGATATCCTATGTTACTAAATCACCTCATGGTGTCCTAGTGTGCTATTTAGGTTTATAAAATTATTTTATAAAGTTGGAATTTCAATCAGGGTTCAAAACGGTGAAAATGGGTAAAAAATCACAAAATTTCACCATGTCCGGTCGGCCTGTTGATCCCCCAATTCGGCCTGTCGGAGATCCAGGTTCGGTCGGCTGAGCTTTCCTAGGTTCGGCCTGCCGGTTGGATGAATCTGGCCTGCCAAACACATGAATTCGGCCTGTCGATCTGGAAAAATTCTAAAATTTTCCAGTCATAGGTCTCGGCCTCCTCGAGCCCAAATATTAAATTTTAACCTGTTTTCTCAATTATCAAGCATGGGTAATGATCATAATTGATTAAAAAAACATGATAGATTACTTTTTAATGCTTTAAAATGAGTTTTAAACAAAATTTTTAAAAAAATTCAAAAATAGAGAAAAATAGAGAAAAATAAAAAATCTTAATTTAAACCCATATTTTTATCAAACAAAGTTTAAATCCCAGTTATTCTAAGTTCATCTACCCTAGTTTGATGGTTTTCTAAGCTTAGAAAAAAATAGATTTCAAAATGCAAGAAAAATTGAAAAAGTTTTAAAATTTAGAAACTAACCTCGAATTAAAGCTTTAAATCGTAGTTATAGTTGCTAAATCTTGTCTCAAAGCTTTCAATCCACTAACCTGAAGCTTGAAATCAATTTTTCTTTCAAAAATTTTGAGAGAGAATTAAGAGAGAGAGTGTGAGACCAAGAGAGAAAGAGAGGGAGAGATGCACGAGAAGAGAGAGAGAATGAGTGAAAGAGAGGGAGAATGAGAAAGATAGGAGTGGCAAAACCAGTGAAGGAAAACTGTGTGTGTAGCACGCGGTTTTTCAAATGCGTCGTGTTTGGTATTTGATAAATTGTTGTATTTTCAATACTTAAAATAACAATTAAAAATAATTAAGAGTAATTAAAAATTATTAAAAGAATAAAAAATAACATTAATTTAGAAATTTTACAAAATGATCAAATCAAATTTAAAATACTCTTTATAGCACACTAATCTACCATTTTACATTCTAATAACACTTAATTAATTTCGGGGCGTTACACAAAATATATTTATCCCTAAGAAAATCAAAAGCAAAGTTAAATAGGGCTTATATGTTGTATTAATTATAAGACCAAAGTAAAATGATTCAAGAAGTATTGAACATAAAATGGAAAGGTTTTTTTTTTTAATAAAATAAATTGAGGTAAATAGACATGAACTCTATGCTTCAGCATGAAATCAAATATTGATTAGACCATGTTTATAAATACATCATCAAAAGAGAAAATTACACATTATGCCACACTTTTTCTCATTTGTTTATTTATGTCAAAAAATTAAACTTAAAAAAACTATGTTAAACAAGAATAAATATTATATTTCATTACTTAAAAACTTCATTTTCTATCATATACAGTATAATTTATTTTGCAGTCCTCACGCTCTTCTTCTTGAAATTCCTTCTTTCTTTCTTTGAAGTCGTTGTCTCTTTTTCTCTCTCCCCTCACGTAAGCTGCATGATCCCACGAATAACCTTCCACTGAAGAGCGGTGACATCTAACATTGGCAACAAATGAGCAAGGATAAGTGAAAATGGAACTGCTACAAAGACAACAGTTCGGACCAAGGCAATACTACTGTTAGATTAGATGCCCTTAAGTATATGATGTTTTGTAAAAGAACATATTTATAAATAAATAAAGTGAATTTTTTATTATATTGATGTATATATTTTTTGAATACTTTATGAATATTATTAAAGTTTCCTAATTATCTATGCAACCTTAAATATTATATGTAAATGTTATTTACAAGAAGAAAACATTTAAGCATGATAATCAAAATTGTTAGTAATATAAATTAAATATTATAATTAATCATTCAATTAAAACAAAGAATCTTTGATCAAGTATTACTAGTGTAGGTCATTTTCATTAAGAATAGTAAAGTCTTATCTGAACCATTGATGTAGTGAGTCGTTATATGAGTACACTATATATATTATATAGAACCAAGACGTGATGTGAAATGAATGACTGATCATATCGACTGATGGTCATAAAGAATAATTTTAATCCTGAGTTATTAGTAGACTCTTTTTTATGAAAGTATACCTTTTGATTTACTTGGTACAGATTCAACAATCTTATCCTATCTCTTCTAAAATATAATGAATTAAGTAGCTGAAAATGTTAATATTACAATATTGAATCTATTTCTTTTCTAATGAGAAGTAAATAAATAATTCTCTTGAATATGGATATAGGTCTTCAATCATATGAGCACTTAATTTATGATTAAGTTTATAAATTTATTAATCATTAGAGAATCAATGGCACTCAAGCATAAAAATGTAATAAAGATATTAACTAATTTTACCTAATTCTAATTATTAATTATTTATGGAGGATCAATTTATATTTAGTGACTTCATTAAGTGGACGACTCTAAGAAATGAGTATATATATCTATAATTTTAATAGTGCAATTCTTGTATTTTAGTGGGGTACCATTGGAATTTGTAAAATAATAATATACTAATTAAAGAGTTTAATTAATATATTGATTTTATTGGAGCTTGAAGTTGTGGGACTATTAGTCCCCTGTCATCCTTGTAATCATTGTTTAGACGAGTGAAATTATTGGTTTAATTAATTAATTTAGAATTATGGAATCCTAAATTAAATATGACTCAAAATAAATTAATTATGAATTAATTTATAAACGTTAAATAATGAGATTACTTAATGTTAAATGATAATTAATTTAGGAAGACATATAGCGGTCCCACCCACTTTGTGTAGCATAGACAGGCACAAGAAAAAGTATCCTATGCAGTCCAAAGCTTGTTCATCAAGTTTTTATATTTAAAATTTCTATTTTTGGATAAATGTGATTTAATTCAAATTTTGCAAATTAAATGTTGGAAACAAATAAGATTGATAACAAGTAATATTCCTGCTTGCACTGTTTGATAATTAACATTACAAGCACATAACATCTCTTTGTGAGTGGCGCCACATGCTATATATAAGAAGAATAAAATATCTTTTATTTTAATTAAATATTTGATATTTAAAAATTAAAATAAATGAAGCTTTCAGAATCAATTGGGTCTCTTATGTTAGCCCAAAAATCGCTATCCAAAAGGGAGTGAATTGGGTTTTAAACTTTTGCACAGTTATTAAAATTTTCTAATTTAATCGCACATGCAAATTAAACACTCAATAAGACGAATAATGAATGCAAGTAATATAAGAAAATATAAATGCTTGTAAAATAAAAGGATAAAGGGAAAAAGGATGCAAATGTTATTTATAGTGGTTCGGCAATATACTTACATCCATTGTTGCTGAGCAAAGCATGACTCGACCTCTTCCACTATAACAACCGTCTTTTCCACATGATCACATCTTGTACAACAACCGTGACTTGTTGTATTCACCATGACCACTTACAATCATAATTTTTTTATGGAGATTGACAAACCAAAAACTTGAGGCTAACCATGTCCTCTCACAACCGTCAATTTTCTACAAAAATTGACAAACCAATGACCCAAAATTTTGAGGCTTGGAAACCTATCACTTAAATGGTGCTTTGAAAATTTGGCTCACTCACAAGCTAAACTCTCCAAAGAAATGATGAATTCAATGAAGACTTAATTTGGAGAGTATGAGAAACTATCTAGATAGGATACGCATTATGTAAGCTCAAAGAGTGTATAAGAATATGAAGAAAACAATGTATGAATGATTTTCAATTAATGCTTTTTTTGCTTGGTTATGAAGACAATGAATGGAGGGGTATATATAGCCTCCTTTTGCTTAAAGAACTCTTAAAATATCAATTTTGGCTCAAAAATGACATTACAAATGGAGCTCTAACAGTCAAAAAACTAGCCGTTACAGACTAACTGACAGGTGGCTAGCATGTTGGACTTTAAAATCTAGCCAAGATAGCTCCAATGGTCATCTGACCGGCAAACCGCCAAGGTTAACTAGTATGCTGGTTTGCCAGATCGGCAAGCCACCAATAGCATGAAAAAAATTATGCCATGAAAAAAATTATGCTTTTGTGACGTTAATGTCAGGCCAGACAGGGTTTCTGGTAGGCTAGAAAGCACAATCGATAGCCCTATTGTACCTACCACCTAAGAGTCAAAAAAGAACTATATACTTTCTGCTATAGCAACCACTAGGGCAGGCTATAGTAAACGGCAGGTCACCTAGTATGGATATGTCCACTTCAAAAACTTGTACAAAAATGCAGTTTTTATAAAACTTTGAAAGGTGAAGTAATTGCAACTTAAGTACAAGTTAAAAACTTGCATTTAAACATGTTAAAAAATCATTTTCCAAAAAGATCAATAACTCTTTAAGATTTTTGAAAATGAGATTAAAAATATTTATGCAATTAGAACTTACTCAAATTTTTCAATCTTTAGGAAGCAAGTGTGTGTGTGATTTGAGCCTGTAGAATTCATGCTATCTAAAAAGCATTTCTTACTTACATAAACAACTTAACAATAAAACTAATAAGCTTGAGTCTTCAATGTCTTCTTATTATTCTTCTTCATAATCTCTATTACTTCTAATACTCAATCCTTTTTGAGATTTGAATTGCTCAATATAATTTGCTACAATTTTAAGCATAGCAATACTCAAAAAATTCATTAGCCATTTTGAATAGTATAAATAAAACTTGTTTTGATATCATCAAAACCAAATTAAATTAACTTAATGAAAACTTGGAACCAACAACCCATTCGCTGTAAATGAAGGCCTCTTCTATTCATTCTAGACACAATTATAAGTTGTTGGTTGGACTAAAAAATTTTTGCCAGAGAGTCTAATGATAGGCATGTGGAGAAAGAAAGAAATAGAGAACAAGAAGTGTTCTTCATTCTAATACCTATTTTGCTTATGTGTTGAGATTAATGGATGACAAAAGAATGTGAAATATCTTTTAGAAACCTATAAATTCTTCTATGCCCATATGTTCGTCCATCCGGGGTGGATGACTAGGCAAGGAAGATGGTAGTTTCTTTTAGAGAACATATCCTAATAGAAGTTCTTAAGATCTCTTCTAATCTAATGGGTAAGCACAAATTGTATATGTATATTTATTTAGCATTAAACTAATATAATCTATAGTATATTTTACAAGATTTTGAGAAATTTTTGTTACATACATTTAGCCCGTTTACCACTTTTTTTTTCTATTTTTACTAAAATCATCTTAGAAAACCAACAACCATCTCCTCTCTCCAATGAAGTCTCTCCTTTCTTTAGTCTTCTTGAACTCAATTCTTCGTCGGAGTTGTTGCACCGAGCTAGTGGCAAGGACATAGAGAAGATCATCAAGGATCATGCCTCTCTCTCTACCTCCATCTACCCTAGCATGGAAGCTTTGTCAATGATCTTAGGCAACAGCGAATCTAAATCATCATTGGTGACGACAAATGCCTACTCTCTATCTCTCTCTCTTTTCTCTATCTAATTTCCAATGACACCATTGATGGAGGTTTAGAAGTCTGGTAAGAACACAAACAAACTTAGGTCGTATTCCTCAGTTACGATAATCAAAGATAAAAATGTGCTTTATTTGCCGATGACATTCTCTACAACTTTTGGATCTCAACAATCTCCACTGATGCATTGCAGCTCTTGTTCTTCCCCCTCAAGAGGCTCTTTGATATGAGAAAATCACTAATGAAGGAGAGTTTTAAACTACAAAGCTAAGCCTTAGGACGCTAAAGATAGAGTCTTCTTCACTCCCACTAACTTTCGCTCACACAATCTCAATCCCCCAGTTGTTCTTTGTTGTGAACATGAGAAGTTTTTCTTCTATTGTTGTTGTGCCGCCTTTGATTGAAAATGTCAACAACAACAACGACATTATTGTGCCATCTTGATGACGATGACAACTCTAGGATCTAATGGCATAGGTGAGAGATAGGAAGGCTAATAGGTTTGCTTGTGGTGGCTTCCAATGTTTTTTTTTTTTTTTTGTATGGTTTGATCTATGTTGTAGTTGCGGTATGAAAATAGGCAAAAAAATATTTTGATAGGACATGAAAAATATCTTGTGGGGAAACAAAAAATATACTATAAAGACATGAAAAATATCTTGTGGGGAGACAAAAAATATACTATAAAGACATGAAAAGTATCCCACAAACTATTTTCATTGCCTCCCAATGATTAGAGTAGGAGATGACTAGCTATCTTTTTTTGAGAAAAAAAATCCCAACAAGATATAAAAAATATCCTGCTAGGACACAAAAAATATCCCATCATCAACGTTCGATAATTGGAGTTGAACATGACTAGCTTTATTTATCGAGAAAAAATATCTTAGTGTCCCACTAGGATACAAAAATTATCTCACCAAAATTGTGGCATGATAAATTTTCACATTATGTGACATAAATAAAAATTAAGTCTCGAGAAGAGATGAAAAATGTACTCAATGTCATTTGATTGAATAGTTGATCCAGTTCCTTGTTGTTTGAAGAAACCTTTGTCTTCAACTGGTTTTTTTTTTTTTTTTTTAACGAAGAGTAAACACGAGATAACAAATCCAAGTTCTATTTATGAAAATACCCCGAAAGGGGATGTTAAGTATGCATTAGTCAATAGGAATCATATTCCTAGGAATGTGATAATAGACAATTTGATTTTTAGGAAATCAACATTATCATGTTTGGTTCTACACTCAAATCTTCTCTCAGATTTCTAAGAATAATATATCATTCTATTTGGTTGTACATAGAAATCTTGTATAGTTGACCAAAATTAAGCTGACTCATTATTTTTCAAACTTTTTGTTATTGTTTATATATTGATATAATATTAATATTCATATTTTTAAAAAATAATTACACTCATTACATTATCATTATCATTATTTTTGAATGTTAGTATAAATATATATATTAATATATTTTTATTATTACGTTAATATTGTTATATTTATTTAATATTAAAATTATATACTAATAATATGTAAATATTTAATAATATTTTAAGTTGTTTAATGTTTATATTAATGTATTTTATTGTTATTCTTATTGTAATTATATAAAATTATAATAATTTAATATTAATATTAAATAATATTATTGTTATTGTAGAGGATGGTTTCTACACTAAATTTGTTTATGGGCCAATGGCTGCTCCCAAGAATCGATTAGGTGAGAATATTCTCAATTAGCTTCAAGTCAACCTGCAAAGAGAACAAGGCGTAAAGTGCAATAATAATAGAAGGGCACGCAAATTTATAGGGTTTGCCTCTAGAATAGAGGCTACATCCACTGTAGATTCTTAGAGTTTACCTATGTCTTGCAATAGTACAATATTCAAGATCATAGAGAAAGGGAGAAAGAGAAGGGCGATTTAGAGAGAGAGTAGAGAAAAAGTAAGAAGATCTGGAATATAAAATTGTATAATTCACAAGAACAATTCCACATTTTAGAGGCTATATTGGGCTTTGTAATTGCCTGATTCTAGAACTAATTTTGAGTTTTGACTATAAAAAGGGTAACTTTCTTATTTGTTTCTAGTGGACTTTCCCATTTACTTGTTTCCTTACTTGTCTTTAAGTTGTTTCTTTTCCACGTCATTGCCTCTATTTTTGAAATTTGGTTAATTTATTCTTCAAAGAATCCAAAGATAATTCTTTCCTAATGTATTCCACGTTGGTATCGTAGGTCTTGAGTCAATAGTTAGCTCTGGTCAACTTGTCATCTCTAGTTGATTTGGCTAGTTTACTTCTTTTAGTCTATTCTTTTAGGTAATCACATTTTTCTTTTAGGTAATCAACTAACATATATGCGGTCAAGATAGCGGTGCAATTTTTGCCTCAAACGCATTATTATTGTTGTTGTTGTTGTTGTCGTCATCGTCATCATGAACATGCGATGATGAAAAGAAAGGTGAGATTCCTAGAGTCTTGTGATTCCTAGGAATTTGAATATCACCAAGTTGGAAGATTCAAATTATCCCAAAATAGGGTAAAATGAATCCTATAAGATTGAGTTTTTTTATAAATCCAAAAAAGCATAGTTCTTCTACTAAAGATGAGAATTTTAGAGATTCGACATTCCCATTCTAAGGATTATAGTATACTAACCACCCCAAACTGAAAATGACAAAGAGAACTTCTTCGAGGGATGGTGGCATGGCCCAACTCCAAAAATGGAATTGTCGGTGGATAAAATTTTGGAGGCCCACTAGGCACCAAGTGTCAATGACAGCTGTAGGGATTACATGTAAGGCATTAAGTGGTATTGTCTTTATGTTAATGGAGATTCAACAATCTTATCATCCACTTATCTCCACAAATTAATATTTACAAATCTGCTATCCTCATTCACCCATGGTCCCTTAGCTTTTTTTTTTCTTTTGTTTTTTAAATACAGTTGTTTAAAAATTAATCAATCTAGCCCCTTATTAAAAAAACAAAGTGTAGCAACCCCATTCTTTTCCTTCTCTTTCCATTTTCTCACTAAAACATTTACTTATTCTATCTTACCTCATAATTCCAACTAAAATAAATTAAAACATAATAACAACACCAACAACAATAATAATACAAATATTTATATTAAAAAAAATATTAAAATTATACATAGAGAGTTTGGAAAGAACCCAAAATTGTAGATAAGCTTGGTAGGTCCTCCCATAAATAGCAATTCTCTCTCAAAATACAAACACTCAAAACAAAGAACATAATTTTTTCCTTTTTTTTCCTATGGAGCATTCCCATAATTGACTTTGGCATTCCCACAAAATATTAATAGAATGCAATATATTACATAAATGATATGGATATGTTTCGAGTGTACAAAGCACTACGTATAATCAACTATCTAATTATGCACACATGGAGAATACAAGGGATCGATAAACAAAAGATCAGACCTTAAACAAGATATGTTTCGAGAGTACTAGTTACTCTATAATATCATCCATCTTGACATTAGAGTCAATGAATATAAAGGTTTTAACAATGGCATGTCACAAAAAAAAGATGTAGAGTAGAGCGGTTATTTAAGTTACAAGAAATACAAACAAACACGTTGTGGGAAATACCAAAAGTTTATAGGCGGAGGTTCAAATCCAATGGCCGATTCTCACTTGGACGTTGTAGTGTTGGACTCTGGATGAATGACTTGCATTTTTTCAAGCACCTCTTCAGCTATTGAAGCAATAACAAATATTTGTCTCCTCGATTCTACAATGAAGTTTTGTTTCACAGCATAATCTAAAAACTTTAAAAGGCCATCATAAAAGCCATTTTCATTCAAATGGCCTATAGGTTTAGAGTGAATGCCCAACAGACTCCTATGAACAACTATGAATAACTCTTCAAGGGTGCCTAAACCACCAGGTAATTCTATGAAAGCATCAAAGTTATAGATCATATTTTCAAGACAATTAGGAATGTCCAAAATTCTCTCTTCATTATCTATAGTTTTCTTATAGAGGTTCCCCTTAGCTAAGAGATGAAGGATAGCCCCTATGACATGGCTATACCTAGAATGTGCTACTGTTGCTACATTTTCCAAAAACCATAACTTTCCTCCCCTATAAATCAAGTTAATCTTCCTATGTATTAAGATTTGTCCTAAGTGTTCTGCTGCTTCTAAGTGGAGTTAACCTTTACCATGATTGGAACCATAGACGACATAGTTGGTTTTGATTTTTCTAGATTAATGAGAGGAAGATATATTTGTTTTCTAAGACAAACTGACTCTTTTTTAACAATTTGATTTTTTTTTTGTTTTTATTTTAAGTATACTCTGCCTAAACATTGAGTTACGAATGAGATATTAAAGAAGATAGAAATGCCAAAGGGCTACAGAGTTGTGACGGGTAGGCGATGGTAGGTTACTTTACAACCTAAACAAAATTTATGCAGGTAAGAAAAGAAGATAAGATATGATATTGTGTAGATGAAAAGTAAGAAAAGAAGATATGGACATTTGAAAAAGCAAACCTACAATTAGACCAACTTTTAAAAAGAAAAACTTAGACTATACAACTTTTGACAATTGAAAACAAAATGACAAAAGGCACTTTGGCACGACTATGTAACTTTTGACAAATGACACTAAATTTTGAATGTTGTCATAAATGACAATTCACTATAGAACCTCTTAAAAAGTAAGATCCAAATTTTGAAATGCCTAGATAAGATTTGAAAATATCAAATATATTATAGTGCAACACGTAATGGATTTGGCAAGATATTATTTTTCAAGAGAAAATAATAAAATAAAAACATATACTAAACATTCAACACTTACTTTAACAATCTGAAACAAACAAATACTCATGACACAAAAACACGCCTTTTTTTTAGAAAATAGATACAAATTATTAAACATCATTATGTAATGTTAGCCCTAGGTTTTATAACTTTAAAAAATCATTCGCACCCCCCATATTCAAACTCTCACTCTCTTTAAAACTCCCTCGATGTAAACTCGTTGTTGTCGTTGCCCTCCTGTTGTCGTCGTCGCCCTCCCATCGCCGTCTCCTCGCCCCCCTCTTTCTCCTTCGCCATGATCCCCACCCCTCCCCCCACACCCTACCCAGCCCCTACCCTACCCCCACCCCTCACCCCTCCCCCCTACATAGCCACTGGCCCCCACGCCTCCCCCCTTGCCACCCCTGCCTTGCCCCTCCCTTGCCCCCTTCACCTCCCCTACTCACCTTACCCTACCCCTACCCCTGCCTCTGCCCTTCCTTGCCTAGGCCTTCCCCTTGCCCTTCCCCCCTCGTCCCTCCCACCGGCCCTTGCCCCTTCCCCCTCGCCTTGCCCCTGCCTCACCTCTCTCCCCTCGACTTGGTTTTGAAGCTTTTTTTTCGAAACACGATACCTTGATAATGTGAAGTGTGATTTTGAATTTGTGATATGTGATTTTGTTAACTTTAATTATGAGAGTTTGTGATTTTGTGTGAAATAGGTATGTGATTATGTGCAATATGTGATTATGTGATGTTTTAAAGAGATTGGTTATGAATTAAAGATTGGAAGACTAAGGATTTAGACCAAGTAAAAGATGTGATTTGGAAAGAGATTTACGAAGCTTTCATAGTTGAGGGATAGTATAAGAAAAAGGCTTTGAAGGTTTATGGCAAATTAGCAAAGGGGTTTAGATCTGACCACTACATTTCTTTTGCAAACCCCAACCTTTTCATTTCGAAGGATAATGTAAATGTATTTAAGCAGCCTTTTACGGTAGTACACTACTACCCCTCTATAAATGATGATGATTAAAAGGCTTTAGTGAAGTATTGGCGTTCCGCCAAATTTCAACTATTATTAGCTAACGTAAGAAAATAAAAACAAAAAATGAATACGATTCTATGGTTGGCTGAGACAGATACAGAAAGCTCGAGCAATCATTGGTACATTATTATCTTACTTTTATTATATATATCAATCATTCTATCATTAATATGTTACTAACATAGCATAATATAGTTAGCTGAGACAAGTGTGCAACCAAGATGGGAGGAGCTATGGGTAAAATCACATCAAGGTCCCAATAGATAGTTTAAAAATCCAAGAGTAGCATAAATTGGGAACTTGACTGTAAGTTTATTGAACTTAAATTATTAATTTGTAATTTAATACCTATTGAAGGATATTAAGAATAATTTGGTTTGTTGTTGTTTTACTGAATGAGTACACAATGTAACAAAGTCAAAGGACCTTTTAGTTCGTTGGTAACAATGGCATATTGATGAGGGCACTAACGAAACTAGAACATTTAGGGCATGTTCACTATCAATCAAAGTATATAAAGTAGTCTCAATGCTTTGACCTCTAACCAAGTTCAAAATTCAATTCCCAAATGTCAAAGATGTAGATGGAAATTGCAAAACTACAAGGTCTTGTGACTGAGTTCATTTTTGAAGGATGTGCTAGACTAATGGATGAGAGCATCTTATAACGCAATAGCTTCAAGGCTAGCTGTAGCCCTCCTAAAAATGTAGTAGAAGCTCCACAAGCTCTAGAAGTCCAATTGTCACCTTGTCATCAAGAGCCCAAACAATATTAAGAGTGTAGGCTCTTTGTTAATGATAGAATTAATAGTGGGTGTACACTTGTTGTACTTGGGAAGGCGTGAATAGAGAATCTTGCAATTGATATAGTCCATGGAAGACTTTTAAGGGATGAAAACATGCACGTTAGCATCATTACCATTAGAATTAGAATAGCTAAATTGCCTATATTGACATTTGAAGCAACAACTACTGGTGAAGCCACTAAAAGCTTCGTCACATGGCCAAAGAGGTTAATTGAAGTCGTTGCAACGACGAATGTGAGTCGAGTGCCTAGCCACATTCCACAAGATCTAAGGGGAAAGAAGCACCAAAACAAGAAAAGTTCTATAAAAGCAAGACAATCACAATCTGAGGTAGAACAAGAATAAGACAACCCATTGCAAATGAGCCATTGCCTGCATTTAACTTCTCTTTAGTACCTCCAAAATTTATCCAGTTGGCTTTGTATGCATATTCTTTCATGCGTGATGTTTTGATGATTCAATGCCGATATCAAAAAATATCACTAGTAATGAATTGTCTATCTGTATAGGGTATGAAGACATTTACTACTTTATCACCTTTAACCTAATCGGGGCTACCTCAGGTAATAAATCTATCTTTAATTCTTACTTTTTTAAATCTAAGTAGAGTTGTAAAGTGCTTTCAAATAATTGAGTGTATTGTTTTTGATTTAGATCTTTTGTGAAATATTGTGAACCTTAAGGCAAAAAGCATAATTTTGGCTTCGTATCCCCAACTATTATTTCATGTGACAAGAGACCCCATAGAATGATTGTAAAGAGCATACCACGTCACTTCTCTACCTATTAGCTCAAGCACCAAAGGGGAAATTATTCTTCGTGCTATATGATGTTGGAGAACATTAGATGTTGGCACTTATTTCACCATGGGAGGACCAAATATATTGGTGATCCCCTCGAACACCTACCACATGATGATTTCATATCACTCACTAGATTGTAAGTATCAATTTTTCTTAAAAAATTAACTAGGTTAAGTTTTACATATTTATGTTATCTATTAATTCATTTAATCATGACATATTGTTAGAGCACTTGATGATTGGAAACTTCAAATAGGAATCAGTATTACATTTTGACCAAACAGAACGCTATATTTCAAACGTAAATGTCCAAGACAACAAAGAAACATAGAATATGGTTTTTTTATTCTATGTTTCATACAGGATATAATTAATAGTGGTATATAAGCCCTAGCAAAAAAGGAATTTTATATACATACAGATATAAATGAAATTAGAATAGAGTGGGTACAATTTGTAAATAGGTATGTCATGTTTAGATAGTAATAATAGATAAATAACTATACAAAATAGTTCAAATACAAATGACCTCGTGAATATCTTGTAATTTCAATATACATAATTTTTTTGCATGCAATTAGGGCCTTGTAGTAATTAATAACACACGAGACTAGCCATCCTATGGGAATTCAGAAATTTAGGCAATTTTTTCTTTTGCAAAACTAATTTTCCATAGCAGTTTTAGTCAAAAATCGTCGTGGAAAAAAATACCTTATCGATAGTTTTTGTAAAAATCGTTGTGTAAGGTTGTACTATACCAACTTTCAATGACAGTTTTTGTAGAAACTCTCACAGAAATAAGATCTTTGACGACTATTTTTATGCAAGCCATGTCACAAACCTCGATCCAGGTGGTGAGGTGGTGAATTAAGTGCATTAAGTAAACCAATATTTTAATTAAAATAGCCAATTAAATATTTGAGTTATTTTGAAAACATGACAACTTAAAACTTTTTCTCATGGCAGTTATCGTTAAATTAAAGTAGATAAAAAGAAATGGAATAATAAAGTCTACTAAATACTAGTCAAGTCTCACTGGACCCACATCTATGCATACACATAGTATCGATAATTAAATAATTTACAACCACAGTCCAATTAAAAGGAAGAAGGATTAAAATATTACATGCCTTGGATTAGTTAAGCAGAAAACCTAAGAAAATCCCTATAGCTTATGAGCCTATCTAGTAGAATCCCAATGGGTCCTAAGCTAGAGTTCACCTAGGGGGAAAAGTTTAAAACAAGTAAAAAATAAGCGAAAGGCTCAGTAGGACTAAGCAATGAAAAACATTTAATTCAAATAAAAAAATTCAATATTATCATGAGAATTGTAAAACACAGTAGATAAAATTCATTAATTCTATTCTTACCATTTAATCTATTATTCATTTGGAAATGACCTTATTATTTGTTTTAGGCAAACCAATAGGAACATCACCAAAGTGGCGCAGCTACGTTTTAGGACCTGCCCTCAAGGTCGTACTCTACACAACCCGATCTTTGAGTATGGCATCATGCCCTACTATGTCATTTCGACTGGTGCTCTAGGCACGTCTGGTACTATATCATTATTCAAGTCTCACATATCGAGTGTGTTCATTGACATTCATTATTCCTTTCATTATGATCATTTTATTATTCAACAGTTAATGAAAATAACTGATAAATTCATCTCAATCATTTCTTTAAAACATTTTTCAACAAAACACTTTGTGGCCAAAACCTTTTTTAAAACATGGCTACCTAAGAAAGAGGTATAGAGTCCTACCTAAATATCCACTACAGAAGCACTCAAGCATTGCAATCCCGACCTGCTATATGTCAGCTCCACGGAACCATGAACAACCTCAAATTGGTCTTTGAATCTAGTTTGCAAATGCTTAAATGCATTCCCGAGCTTCCAATCCTACCGAGAAATAAGAGCTCTCGCTTGCTTTTGGAATGAAACTGAGAAAGGGAAGAGAGAAAGAGAGAGATAGTGAGAAAAGGAAAGAGAAAGGGAAAGAAAGAGTGAAAGGCAAAGAGTGAGAGTGGAGAGAATAAATAGAGAGGGAACAAGTGGTTTCTTAGGTGCAATACCATGTCAATACCATGTCCAACACATGGTTTTTTTTTTTCAAAAAGGGACACGTTGGGCATTTGACACTTTATTTTGTTCCAAAATTCAAAATAACTTAAAATGATGAAAGGTAAAAAAAATTGAAAAATACCACAAAATAATTCAAGTTAAGTTCAAATTACGTCAAGGCACACTAATTCACCATTTTATACAAATTAGGCCTAATTAAATCTCTAAGTGCCAGAGAGTACCATCATGTTTCTTAGCAAATAGAATTGGCACACCCCATGGTGATGTACTATTCTAGATATACCCTTTATCTTCAAGTTCTTGAAGTTGCTTTCCCAACTCCTTCATCTCTGGTGGTGCCATTCAGTACAGTGTTGTAGAAATCAGAGCAATCTTGGGGAGTAACTCAATATTGAACTCAATTTCTCAATGTGGTGGTAATCTAGGTAACTCATCGGGGAAGGCATCATCAAACTCATCAACCACCGGTATCGCTGCATTTCTTCATGTTGTACTAGACTCTTCTTCTAGATTTAGAAGGAGCACATAACAAGCTAGATTCCTTCATCCTCCAAGGCATGTCTTCATGAGTCGCTCACTCATCACTCGATCATTGCCACCCTAGTAAGTGATCGTCATTCCCCTATCGATCACTAGGGTTACTTTTCTAAGGTGACAATCTACTAGGGCATTATACCTAGATAACCAATCCATTCTTAAGATCATATCATAAGAACTCATGAGGACTATAATCAAATGACTTTTCAAAATCTCACCCCCAATCATTATCTTACTAGACTTACATATATAGTTTACATACACTCACCCAATGGTGACGTAATTATCAAAGGCTCGTTGAATTCCTCTATTTCTAATCCTAAGGCACATACGAATGAACTTGAAATGAGGGCATGAGTGGCACCAGTATCAAATAAAACATGAGCTAAGGATTGGGAAACCATAGTCATACCGTCAACTACTGCATTGCTGGTCTAAACAGCTGAACTCCTTGAAGTCATGGTGTGAACTTCAGCTAGAGCCTTTCCTTTTCCCTTTCTAACATTGCTAGGTCCAATGTTTGTCGGCCAGCACTATTGCAGTGGAGATGACTACACACAAGCTATACTTGGTGCTCTATACTGTAGGACATTCCTCAAAAAATTCTATGGTTGATAACCCGTTGCTAGGTAGGGTGTCTGCTATGGAATAAACTAGTGGAGTTATAGTTGTAGGATTTGATATGGTGGAGCTAATGTCTGAGCCTGGGACTGATGACTTGCACCATGTTCAATTTGAGATCCTCGACGAGCATTCCTTATTAGGCAATTCCTCTTAATGTGTCCCGGTTGCTAGCAGTAGTGACAATGGAAGTCGTTAGGGCTACTTCATCTGCTACTAAATGAACTGTTACCCTCACTGTTAGCATTACCGTGTTGATTCCTCCCCTAAGCTTGACAATTTTTATTACCTCTCTTCTTGCTCCTTTGAGGTCCCACGAAAGTCTTCGCTCGATTCTCATAAAAGATGTTGTAATCACTCTCTACTAACAAGGCTGATGATACCAACTCACCATAATTTTGGATCTGTAATGCTACCAATTATTGTCAGATGATCCTTTAAGTCCTTCTTGAAACTCAATGCACTTTTCCTTCTTAGACACCATAACGAATGGAGCAAATCTAGCCAATTTGATGAACTTTGCCTTATACTCCCGAACTGTCATATCACCCTATTCTAATCTATAAAATTTGACAATCTTTTGGTCCCTTTATCTTTGTGGAAAGTAACGCTCGTAGAATAACTTTTCAAACCTATCTCAATCAATATTGATGTTGTTTTTCATACGTTTTGCCTGTTTCCACCAGGTGTTTGCACTTCCTGCTAATTTATAGGCTGCAAATTTGACTCGATATTCCACTGGTACTCCGAGAGTCTCTAGATGTTTCACCACCAAGTCTAACCAATACTCAGCCACCTACGAGTCCCCATTTTTGCCATAGATGGGATGGATGCATGTTAGAATTCCTTAACATACTCGTGCCGGCTACTTGCCTCAAAATCATCAAGCCTAACCCTTGTCGCCATCTGTCGAAAAGCAGCAAACATAGCTCCCATCATGCCTTCCTTATTTGTAGGATACGCATTAGCAGTAGCTGGACATTGCCTAGGTGCCATTCTTTCAGTTCTGAAAACAAAATTAGACTGTCAGTAGTTTTTCATTGTCGTACCTATGTGTGCACAATTCCCAAGGTTCAAAACCTAGGGCTCTAATACCATTTTGTCCTGAACCTTGATCCAAGTGGTGATGTGGTGAATTAATTACATTAAGTTAACCAATATTTTAATTAAAATTGCTAATTAAATATTTGAGTTATTTTGAAAACGTGACAATTTAAAACTTTTTCTTAAGGCAATTAGCGCTAAATAAAGCATATAAAATGAAATGGAATAATAAAGTCTACTAAATACCAATCAAGTGTCACCAGACCCACATTTGTGCACACACGTATCAAAAATTAAATAATTTACAACCATAGTCCAATTCAAAGGAAGAAGGATTAAAATATTAAAAGCCTTCAATTTGTTAAGCAGAAAACCTAAGCAAATCCCTATGACCCGATCTCTGAGTATAGCATCATGCCCTATTATGTCATTCTAAATGATGCTCTAGGCACATCTGGTACTATATCATAATTCAAGTCTCACATTACCAAATGTGCTCATTTACGTTCATTATTCCGTTCGTTATGATCATTTCATTATTCAACATTTAATTAAAATAACCGATAAATTCATCTCAATCATTTCTTTAAAACATTTTAGAAGAAAACACTTTGTGGCCAAAAGCCTTTTTAAAACATGGCTACCAAAGAAAGAGGTATAGAGTCCCACCTCAATATCTAATCAGAAGCGCTCAAGCACTGTAGTCTTGACCCGCTATACGTTGGCTCCATGAAACCACGAACAACCTCAAATTGATCTTTGAATTGAGTTTACAGAGGCTCAAACATGTTCCCGAGCTTCCAATCTTGCCGAGAAACAAGAGCTCTCACTTGTTTTTGGAATGAAAATGAGAGAAGGAAGAGAGAAAGAGAGAGACAGTGAGAAAGGAAAAGAGACAGTCTGGGAGAGTGAGAGGGAAAGAGTGAGAGTGGAGAGAATAAAAAGAGAGCAAATAAGTGGTTTCTCAGATGCAATATAATGTCCAGCACATGGTTTTTTTTTTTTTCAAAAAGGGACATATTAAGCATTTGACAATTTGTTTTGTTCCAAAATTCAAAATAACGATTAAAATAATAAAAGGTAAAATAAATTGAAAAATACCACAAAATAATTCAAGTTAAGCTCAAATTAGATCGAGTTACACTATTTCAACATTTTATACTAATTAGGCTTAATTAAATCTCTGAGTGTTACAAGCCGTCATGAAAAATTCACTCTATCATGATGGTTTTTACAAAATCCATCGTGGTAGAGGTCCCCTGAGGTACCTAAAATTGGCGCCCATTTGGATGCTCTGCAAAGAAAAAAAACCATTGTGAAAACCCAATTTTTTACCACGATGGAGATTTTCACGACGGTTAAAAAACCGTTATGAAAGTTTTCCACAACGATTTAAAACCGTCATGGGATACCCAGTCTGTAGTACTGTGACCGGAATAAAACATTTCCAAATCAAAGTTTCGTAGGTAACATCATTTTTTTAAGAAATCCTAAGCTTTATGAATCTTGAATCTCCCTAAAGGCGAGATAGTCCAAGCCAATTTCTTAGAGAAATCTTTGGCAATCATAGTATTATGGATTTTTATTGGCAGCTTCTGAAAAATAATCAAAGAAATCCATGGAGGACAAAACAGACTAATGATGCGATACATAAGATGGGTTGTTAAGAATCCTAGCAATTGTTGTTCCTAATCAAGGATCTCTCCAAATATTTATATTAGAATATTCACACCAATAACCCATTTAGAACTATTAAAGAGATAGATTATATGACTGTGAATGGTAAATACACTACGAAAAGAAAGAATTTTCATGAACAAAATTCTTTCCAAGAAATCTATTCCTTAAAAAAAATGACAAGCAAAAGAACCCAAAGTTAAATTCCGCCACTTAAAAGTATGCAAGAAAGCCAAATTTATAGCCTTCAGACTTTTAACACCTGGCTCGCCGTTCTGCTTTGGAGTACAAAAAATATCCCAAGCTACTGTAAATGTTTTACACTCATTTATTCTTCCTAACCATAAGAAATTTCATATGGCAGTTTCAATATCCTAGAGCAAAGAAGGCGACCACTTGTATACCATTAAATTGTGATTAAGTGAACTAGTCATAGGAAAACTAGTGATTAGAGTCTGACACGCCATGATAAGAGTCTTGCCATACCAGATAGAGAACTTAGCGTTTTTTTTTTTTTTTTTGCTAAATTTTGAATGCATTTTTGTCTAGGTATTCCTTTGAATGAATCTCCAGACCTATCAAACAAAGCACCTTTAGAATAATTAGGGTGCAGATGCGCTAATCTAATTTGAGTGTACTTACTGTGCTTGATGCCGAGAGCCAAAACACTGCCATTATTGATGGGAAAAAATTAATACTCTTGATATTTAAACATCAAAATTTCTAAACCAAAAGCCTCTACAAAATCTAATTCGCTCCAACATATATCTTATTCAATGGCAGTTTTTAATCATCCTTAAAAGATTGTACGATGGTTAGCTAAACTATCCTCTTACCAAGAGGCGTTATATGTCTTCACATAGAATGACAGTTTTAATTGATCGTTAAAGGCCGAGTTTAGCACATTTGTTGCGTCCAGACGTGAGATTAGACAATGGTTTCTAGACAAACCTTCTTCTCAATAAGACCTTAATGACGGTTTACATGGGAAACCTCAGTTAAATGTATGTTCAGGAAAAAAAAATTTGTGTTGTTTTCTCAATTTTCCCATGGGCGGACAATCCTGTATGTTATCTATATTATTTAGCCTTACAATTCACTAACTACAATTGGTGTTATATTATAACAATCCCAAACAGTAAAATTCGAGAATAAAATTAATATTATGTTTTTTGGTACAAATTGTTCCCATTCTTCTAAAGCCTCTAATAAATGGTCATTATTACAATGTTTTATTTCGCTTAAGCTGCGTACACTCTAATATGTTATGCCATGCATATATCTTAGCACAAAGAAGCTGCATTCAATGAACCCCTCTTGTCTTGGAATTTTCTGAAAATGATGAAACCTTTTATTTCAAATATTTTTCTTGCATTTCTTACAAGTAAATTTGCTCATATATACTAGGATATGTACATTTGACGTTTGAATGTAACACCCAAGAAATTTACAATGCATTATATATGTACTATTTAAGAGTTATTGTGAGCAATTTTATGTCAAAAGGGTTTTTGTTAAATCTAAATTTTATGATAAATATTAATGAAGTGAATATTTAAAGACATTAAGATGAAGGTTAAATGACGAATAGGTGAAAAGAAAGCTAGAAGTATAACTGTCAAAAAATCTATCATAACAAATTCTACTACGGAAATATAATACAGAAGTTATACCAAATAAAATAATGAAGTGCAGGACACATATTGAATAAAAAGTATGGATAATCATGGAAGATTGTAAAAGATAGTGGAAAGTTAAAGGAATGATACTAACAGTGGGAAAACTTTTATGTAGTATATATTTGGAGTGCCAAAAAGTTGAAATTTTCTTTCTCAAAAGTGTAGAAAATTCCATGCAATTTGAATCCCAATTTCATAGCTTTAAGGAGAGGAAGAATTTATAAATTTTTAATTATAAAAATGCCACTAGACTTGGCCTATAAATACCCAAGGTGCATTTGAAAACAAAACCTTTTCTCCACTTTTCCTCTCTAAAATCAGCTACTCTTTCAACCCATTGACTCTAAAATTTTGCTAGTTCAAATCTTCAATCATCATTAAAGGCAAGGCTTAGAACTCTAGAAAAGATCAAGGAAGCTTTTAAGGTAAAAACCCTGACCTAGTCTAAGCATATTATTTAGTGATTTTCAAGCTTTAAGTATGGGTTTTTATTAGTTATTCTACGAGTACGATTAAAATGTGTTTTAATTACGTTTTTTTTTTTCATGGGAAATAAGAGGTTTATGATTGTTGAAGAGGATACAAGTGTTTTGGAAAAGTTTGAACATAAACCAACATAAGGTTATTTTTTATTAGTCATGTAAACCAAGTGTTTGATATATTTTATGAACTGCGACATGAACTGGAAATTATATGGCATGACTGGTTTGTGTATTATGTTCATAAAGACATACCAAAATGAAAAAAAAATAGACCTGCACATATAAGAAAGCAAATCTGTTGTTGATTGTGTTGCAACCGAAGTTATATAATGGATTTTAGAAATTTGTGTTTTTCAGGCACTTAGATATTGAATTGATTTCTAAGCTTAACATAAGATTTATTGGAAATGACAAGACAAACAATTTTCATGAAGAAAGTTTCCTCAAATTCCATCTGATTAAGTAGAACATGAAGGTTTTAAATTTTGCCTGCTTTGAAAAATGGCTAAAAGTCCCTCAACATGTTTGATTTAAGAAAAAGTTAAGACAAGAAAGTTGTAGATGTCATCATAACTATGAGAGTTCATGAAAGATATTGTAGTCAATTCCTCTTGGAATTCAACTTCTGAATTTTACAAAATTGAATTACAAAGTTGTTCCTAAATGGTTTTAAAAACAAGTCTTGAGCTCTTCGAATTAGCTTAACACCTCTAAGTGAGAAATGTTCCGCACAGTGTTAAGTACAAAACTATATAATGGAATTACAGTCTAAAGATAATTTGTCTAAAATATTAAGTGTAGAAATAGATAGAGGATGAAGATTTAAGCTCATAATTGGATGTCGTTTTAACAGGATGCGAAGCTGACTAATAAAAAGAAAGGGTTAGGTTGGAAGCGCTAGAGCTGAATCCAAGTAAGCCTTGAACCTCACCTATGGCAAGAAGAAAATAAATTTCAAGTGCTATGTTTGATTTTCAATGCTTGATAGAAGAATGTTTGCATTTGTTATGCTTATTAAGAAATGATGTATGTTTGATATGTTATTAAGTTAAAGTTCAAACTTTGACATGAAGCATGTTTACTAAGATTACCTCCAGACCTAAGTAGTGGATCATGAAGGTGTAGATCCCTGCTTGAAGGAAGGATCAAGTTAAGTTAAGTAAAGTCAAGTTATGACCTCGTTGTTTGATGGTCTTACGCATTCAGTATGTACACTCAGGCTCAAAGTTCAAGATAAGTAAAATAAAAATGAAGCTCATAATGAAGCATAAATGGAATCATGTATAGCGTATTTACCTATATTCCTTCATGAAAAATGTTTATTCAAAGATTTGTGAGAAAGGTTTTGAGAGAAATGTTTATGAAAATATTTTATGAGAAATGTTGTATGAGAAAATTTTTACGAAAAAGGTTTTATGTAAAATGCTTTCTAAAAGGTGTTTTATAAGAAAACATTTTACTAAAGATGTTTTAAGAGATAATGTTACGAATGATGTTTCATGAGAAGATGTTTTAAGAAAACATTTTACGAGACAGGTTTTGCAAGAAATGGTTTATGAACAAGAAATGTTTTATGAAAAATGTTTTGTCGGAAATGTTTTGAGCTTATTGAGCAAAAGCTCATTAAAGTTTCTTTATGCTATTAGAGACAATGTAGAAGGACAATTTCAATATCTCATAGGCTTAGCAGTGCAGAGGAACAAATGCGATGGTTGGGTTATGGATACTGGAATAGTTGTTTTATGATGAAATGAAAAACTTCGTAATTATTTTAATATGAGTATATGTTTTAGAAATTATGTTTATGTTGAAGTTTATGGCTTATGGTACAATAAAAGTTACAATAGTTTTCATGTATATTATTAAGAAAAAAGATTTACTTTGTTTTTTCTTACTAGTAAGTAAGATTAAGATTAAGGATTAAGGTTTAAGCAAGCAAACAATGGCCCAGGAAGTTTGGTCATCACAGGTGGTATTGGAGCGATTATTTTGCAAATCTACTTTGCATTGTTATGCATCCACTTTGGCACAGCTCAAGTAAGTTAATATTATGTTTATGGTAATAAAGTTAAGACCTCATGTTATCAGTGTCATTGTATATGATGGCTGTATCTTTAGATAAATGATTAGTCGTTGCTAACCGGAGGATGAGCATTGCATTTCAAGATATGTTATCTTTAAGTTTTGATGGTAGCCATCAAATTTTTCATATTGATAGAAGGATACACGTCATGGAGATGAACTTTAGAGTATATTATATATATGTCATAGAACTATCAGTTTTGACTCAAGAGGGTCAATTTAAGGATGGAGTTATGTCCAAACTAGCCACCCAGAGAAGTATGGTCAACATCGATCAAACTTGGTTAACATCAGTCAACGATTGACCTAACCAATCAAAATTGGAAACAATTACACTCCTAACTCATTTCGATTTTTCAAACACAATGGTAATGTTCGTTTGAGCCAATTCCACTTTGTTATAAATCGTCTGGTAACAATGGCAGTGCTGTTGATGATGATTATTTACAGATTCCATTTTAAAATGCCAAAGCAAGAGATTTAAAGATTTTAGGAGCAAATAGCTCACAAAAACTAAGCAACATCAACACAAGAGGATTGTATCGGTAGCTTGGACTAAGGACTTCTCTTTTTAATTCTGATGCATGAAACAAAATCTAATGACTTTATTAATTTACTTAAACAAATATAAGAAGAAGCGTACAAAATGTTGTATTTTGTTTATTTCATGGTAGTGAGGAAGTAAAATGATGTTATCAAATATGTTATCAAGAGCCTTATGCTTTAGAAGGAGAAAGCTAAGCATCAATGCATTATAAAAGAATTGTGGAAAATTTTGATTCTAGAGTAGAAATGGAACCATATATCTATGAATTTTGTTGTTGGATAGCCTAGATCATCAAATGAACATGGTGCAATATGGATAATTGTGGACTGACTAACCAAATCAGCCTTGCCCACTTTTTTCCCTGTTAAGCTTAGTAACGTAGTTGTAAAGAGCAATAAGCCAAGCTATATGTCACTGAGATATTTGTATACTATGGGATTCTAATGACAATCATCTCCAACCATGACGGTTATTTCATGTCCAATTTTAGAAAAGCATTCATCAAGAATGAGCATGAAGCTTATTTCAAGCCTTCTAAGAGGGAATTCCAAACCTTTACATGGATACAGATTGTGTTCCCATGCTAGAAGATCATAATTACACAACAGAAGCATAGTATTACAATTAGAAGAAATGATAAGAAAAAAAAGAGTATACTTCTTATCAAGGTTTTATGATGGAATCACAAATGGAAAATGTGATATGGGAGCAAGAAGAATTACCCATGAGTATTCTAATTTTCAAGGACGAAAATTTTAAAGGAGGGTAGATTGTAACACCCAAGAAACTTAAAATGCATTACATATGCACTACTTAAGAGTTATTGTGTGCAATTTTTTGTCACAAGGGTTTTTGTTAAACCCAAATTTTGTGACAAATATTCATGAAGTGAATATTTAAAGACATTAAGAAGAAGGTTAAATGACGAACAAGTGAAAAAAAGAAGAAGCTAGAAGTAAAATTGTCAAAGAATCTGTCATAATAGATTCTACAATAGTAGTATAGTATAAGAGTTATACCAAATAAAATAATACAGTACAGGACTTATATTGAATAAAAACTATGGATAATCATGGAAGATTGTGGAAGCTCTTGGCAGGTTGTAGGAAGGATACTAACAGTGTAGGAAAACTTTTACGAAGCATAAACTTGGCCTGCAAAAAGTCAAAGAAAAGTCAAACTTTTCTTTCTCAAAAGTGTGGAAAATTTAAAAATAATTATAAGGTCAATTTAGTAGGCCTTAAGGAGGGGAAGAATTCTTAAATTTTTAATTACAAAAACACCACTAGACTTGGCCTATAAATACTCAATGGTGCATTTGAAAACAAAACTTTTTCTTCACTTTTTCTTTCCAAAATCATCCACTCTTATAGCACATTTACTCTCAAAGTTTGCTGGTTCTAACCTTCAATCATCATTAAAGATAAGGCTTAGAGCTCTAGAAGAGATCAAGGAAGCTTTTAAGGTAAAAACTCTAAGCTAGTCTAAGTATGTTATTTAGTGATTTCAAGCTTTAAGTATGGGTTTTTATTAGTTATGCTATGAGTATATTAAAGTCTGTTTTGAATTTATTTTTTCATGAAGAATAAAAGGTTTATGATTGTTGAAGAGGATACTGTATAATGGAATTATGATCCGATGATAATTTGTCTAAATTATGAAGTCCAAAAATAGCCAGACCGACGATAAAGACTTTAAGTTAACAGTCGGGTTTTATTTGAACAAGATACAAAGCCATCTAATAAAAGGAAAAGGTTACGTTGGAAGCACTAGAGCGGAATCTAAGTAAGTCTCGAACCTCACCTATGGCATGAAGAAAATGATTTTCAAGTGATATATTCGGTTTTCAATGCTTGCTGCTTTGGTGATCAATGTTTGCATTTGTTGTGCTTATCAAGAAATGATGAATGTTTGATATGTTATTAAGTTAAAGTTCAAACCATGACATGAAGCATGTTCACTAAGATTACATGCTTAGTAATCCAAACTTGAGAGAAAAGATAAAGGAGTATTGTATTGGCCTCCTTGATGTGACATATTTAAAGTTAAAAGCTTAAACCTCTAGACCTAAAGGGTAGATCAGGAAGTTGTAGACCCTTGCCTGTGGGGAGGATCAAGTTAAAAGTAAAGTTAAGTTATGACCTTGTTGTTCGATGATCTTGTGGATTCGATAGGTACACTAAGTATTAAAGTTCAAGATATGTAAAATGAAAGTGAATTTTATAATAAAGCATAAATGGAATCATGCATAGTGTCTTTGCCTGCATTCCTCTATGCTAATGCTTATTCAAAAATTTATGTGAAAGGTTTTAAGGGAAACGTTTTATAAAAATGTTTCATGAGAAACATTGTATAAGAAGGTTTTATGGAAAATGTTTTTTCAAAGATGTTTCATAAGAAAATGTTTTACTAAAGATGTTTTATGAGAGAACATTTTACAAATGATGTTTTATTCAAAGACATTCTATGAAAACATTTTATGAGAAAGGTTTTATGAAAAACAGTTTATGAAAGATGTTTTACAATAATGTTTTGTGAGATATGTTTCAGCTTATGAGCAAAAGCTCATCAAAGTTCCTTCATGCTATAGGAGACAATGCAAAAGAACAATATGAATATTTCATAGGCTTGGCAAGGCGGAGGAACAAATGCAATGGATGGGTTATGGACACTGCTACAATTGCATTCCACTGTATTGGAAAACTTTGTAATTATTACAGTATGAATATATGTTTTATAAATTATGTTTATGTTAACGTCTATGGTGCAACAAAAGTTACAATAGTTTTCAAGTATATTATTAAGAAAAAAAAGATTTACTTAACATCTTCTTACTAGTAAGTAAGATTAAGATCGAGGATTGAGATTTAAGCAAGAAAACAATGGCTTGGGAAGCCGGGTCGTCACATTGAAACCTTGTATTGCCTTAAGGTTGCTTAAATGCAACCTTACTTTGTGTACTTAACTTTCACTAACATAACACCCTGATACATTGATTAAAATACAGTCAATTAAAAGAAAGGCTATAAATTAGCCCTTAATAATTAATATAGTGTTGTCGAATAAACTTACCATTGAATTTTAGAGTTATACATACTCCATGGCCGAGTACATCTAATCATATTATTTAATCTTCCGAGGGCAAAGTAAAGGCCAATATCTAATGACCCTCTTCCTTTATGTGGCGTGAAATAAACTCTATTAGCATTTATGTGATCCAAAAAGTTAAGGGGGTTCATTGCTTGTTTTTCAACCCCAATCTCAATTGGCCTGTCAAGTAAGAAGTGATCATTTAGGAAATAAATCCAAATCTATAGAGAACTTCAATCTCATTAAACATGTACCACAAATGATTATGGAAAAAAAATATTGTTATGCTTTATAAATAATAATTTACCAATGAAAGTGTAGAGGTAATTTTATTATCTCATGTAAGCCAAAATAGTTCACTTGCTAATTTTGCGTATTTACTGATCAAAGTAATATCTTTAGCTGTAAAGTAGAGGGGCATTTCAACGATGTGAGTTATGTTAATTGGCATAGAGATCACAATTGTGTTTGAGGAACCTATCAATTGTCTGGTGTATCTCAGCACGTGGACCACACATGGAGGTAATTTCCGTGTTAATTGGATGTGTTACCTCCGTTGTCATAGTAATTGCTTGTATCTTTTTTCTTTTCCCTTTCTTTTACCCTTTTCCTGGACCATCTCAACCAGTTCAAACATTGTTGCTTTTCATGGCCTATGTTGATCAATTGGAGTATTACTAGTTTTACTCAAAGACTTGAGATCAATCTAGGCCTTGGGCCAAGCAATGAATCCTCCAACTATGTTGCTCACAATATTGCTTTCTTTTGATGTGAAAAGTAGCAGTGAATCTCTCACATAGCACGTATTAATTTTAACACGCATATTACCTCCCAAACGAGCGTACTGTGAAGGAAATCCGTTGGGCGACTATCCATCCATGATCTCCCTATCGCAACAACTAGAAGATTAGTGAAATTGGTTGTCAACGGTGTTGCAATGTACCTTGTGACCTTTGTTTGGCATATTCATCCCACTATAAAATAAATCAATTCCTTGATCACAAATGAACAGAATATAACTTCTACCAATAAGAATACAAGCATCAAATAACTTACAATTTTGTCTCCCAATATTTTCACGTACCGAATCTTTAAACTTGTCATCCTTCCCCTATAAGATGAAATTCCAACAAAAATGATGAGGCCGAAATTTTGTTTCCCTGTGTAGTTTCATTTATTTTAAAAGGTGAGGTCAATTATAGATGATATTAAAAAATTCAAATTTTTTTTACCACCAAAGTAAATACAATTTATGTACCCATCTTGTAATACCCCTCAAGCTAACAAATAAGCTCGTTCGAAGATTAAGATAAAGAGTATTTACCTTCCATTTATATTATAAATGTTATGATGTGCTTAAAATATTCCTTTTAGTATAAAAGAGTTTTCTTATTTATAACATATACAATATTCAAAAATGGGATGTGGAGTATACTATCATATATAAAGTTAGTATTATATCTATTAACAAAACCATAACAGAGCTGTTAAATTTGACAAAAATAGAGCCTCAAAATAAGCTCAAAAGCTAATCTAAAACATAGCCTATGAACAAATCGATGTCCGGTACCTCTGGACACTCGGCCAACCACTAATTTTGTATGTCCTCACCAACATCGTAAGAACTATATTGAACTAAAGGATCAGTAAGCATAAACTAATGCATGAATATGAACACTAAATGAGAATGCAATAAGATGTTTTCTTTTATCATTTTTCTTTCAACAAATCTTTCTTATTTACTTAACTTTTGGGTACCCTGGGAGTGTAATACTTAACCGGTAATGACATGCTATGGTCTTTAGAAACTTTTAGTCATAATTTGGCCAATGCCATAATAATAATACAGGAGGTTTCCATCTTGGTCTTAAGACCTCAATTTTTTGCCACATTCAGTCTCAATCTTTATGGTTTTTCTTATCTTGGTTTTAAAACCTCAAGTATTCACCGACTTTTATTTGTTCCGTCGATCCCACCCGAGGCCCATGCCTACTTGATCACCCTTTAAGCAACATACGCTCACTTTAATTAAAAACCTCATTTACTTTTTAGATTATATCATATGTTCTTATGTAAGTGTCATGAGTCATAAATGCTTTTCAACAATCTATAGCATCGTCAAATTACAACATTCCAATCAACACTCCTTAAAACATAAGTAACATTACGTACTTCTTGTGATGTAGTAAATGATAGTTTCTACCTACCTGGAGTCCAATTTGTGTTGAGTGAGAACATTACATACTTCTTGTGATGTAGTAAATGATAGTTTCTACCTAGCTAGTGTCCGATTTCTGTTGAGTGAAAAGATTAGTCCTTTTCGAAAAAAAGATGTGCTAAATGCTAACATCATAAAACCATATACCATTCAATTCCTTATAAAACAAACTAATAGGATCATGGCATATGTTCATATCAAAGTTTTGCATCATATAAAACACAAAATGGGCTGAATATAATAATGTCAAAATTTACTTGTTTGGCCAAAGAGCATATTGTATTATTTGAAATATAAATGTTCAATCATCTCAATAAAAAAAAAATATCCACACATTCTTCTTACAAATTACATAATTAAGATCAAACACATTAAAATTTTATCACTTTTTGATGAAATTAGGTTTTCAATGAATCACTAATATTTCAAAACTTTAAATATTATTTAGGGCAATAAATGTTCTTAGAAAAACAACCTAATACATGAGAATAAAACATGGTACAAATTTGATTTTCCACTTAACCTAGTTTTGGATTTTCTTTCCATAAATTTAAAAATAACATTCTAACTAATTTCAACCCATTTATAAGCATTTAAAATTATTCAATAAACACTTAGAATCAATAGAAATAAAAGAAATAATTAAATTCCACAAAATTTTTAGTTTTGTAAATAAACTAACTCAACTATTTTATTTGTGTTTCAAACACATTAAATCTAAATTTTCAACATTACAAACAGAGAACTAACTTTAAAATTGTATCAAAACACTATTAATTCACTATACAAAACACATAATGATGAAATACCTTATAGGGGTTAGATTCAAGGTCTATAGAAAACTCAAATTCCACTTTTTCCAAGCTTAAAATGGTGAAAAACAACACTATTTTATGAATTGTACGTTTCTATGACTTGCTTTTAGTTTTGTGGGTTTAAGGGCTTAGAAAAAGAAGAGAAATAGAAAGAAAAATGTTGTGGATGTTTTTAGGGCTGCTGGAGAAGAAAAGAAGCAAAAATGGAATTTTCTATTTCATTTGACTTAATCAGAAGGAGGTGAGTTGAAGGAGGAAGTTGCTTGGGACATTTTGCAGCTTTTTTCTTAGAATTGACATGTGGATAGGCTTCTTATTAAGAGATTTGAGCTTATGGTTAGCCAATTAAGTCAAGTACAAATGATTGCAACTCAATTTTTTATAACTTAGTCAAGAAACTAATCAAATTATATCATTTTGTATACTTTTTATTCTAATCAAATCTAGCTATTTCAAATGAATAAATAGGTTAAAAACTCAATTTAGGATGCATTTAATAGGGAAAAATACTTAGCAATCTATTTCATAACTGTTTAATACACCAATCTTCCTTAACCGAGAAACTGTACTTTTCACTGCAATTGAAACTGTTAAAACATGTTAGATTACGTATAAATAATTCAATATCATATTCAATGAATATAAGCACATTTATGTATGATTCATTCTTAAAATAATAAGCACACATTCTCGTAAAAATATGATTTCTATATGCTCATAATTTGATAATACATGTTTGCTAAATAAATAGATATACAAGATGCTGATTACTGGCCAATTGTGATTTAGTTAGACATTACACATTCAATCTATGCTTTATTATAACCCCTTTACGTTTTGTTAATTGCACTAGTCTAAAGCTCATATTTCTTTGGTATGTTGTGAAATCACTTGTTTCAGATTATGTCACACCCTAGAGTATGGGAAGTGATGTGGCGGATTAATTAAGTTAACTAAGTAAAAATTTTAATTAAACACTGGTTAAAGAAATTAATTAATTAAGAAATAGTGATAATTTAAAATCCTTTTTAAATAAACATTTATGATGGTTATATAAATAAGATAAAAATAAAATGAAATAAAATAATGAAGAATAAGGGAATATGTGTTGGGTCCCGCTAACCCACAACTTGTGTACACACATAGTACTGACAATATTAGATTACAACCACAGTCCAAAGTAAAAGAGAAAGTTAAAGTTATACATGCCTTAAATTATCTGTACGACAACCTACCCGAGTCTTCTACTAGTCGTAGGTCCGATCTACAGACTCTTCACTGATCCTAAGCTGAAATCCACCTAGAGGGGGGGAAGATTTTGAAAACAAATAAAATGTGAGTGAAAGGCTTAGCAGGACTATATTTTAAGAATATTTAATTTCAAGGGAAAATTTCATTATTAGGAAATTATTTGAAAATTAGACTTAAATAAATGAATAAATAAAATTCAATAGAATTAATCTTACTAAAATCGTTTATTTGTTGACTAGAAAGAATATCATTTTCTTTTCCTAGGCAAACCATATATGTAACACCACCGTAATAGACTAGTTGGGTTTCGGGACTTGCCCCTAAGTTCGCACACTACACGACCCGATCTCTGATATGGCATTATGCCCATATATATATATTTATATCTTTATATAAATATTAAAAATCCCTTTTTACTGAGTATTCTCATTTACATTTGTTATGAGGTTCATTATAAAACCACCTCAATCTACTGTTTATGAAAATAGCCAATGAAAATCCTTTTTTTCAATCCATCATTGAAAACATTTTTGTTAAATTTCTTTTAAGGCTAAATCATTTTTAAAACTAGGTTACCAAAGAAAAGGGGTAGAAGTCCTACCTCAATACTCATGCCAGTGTCCTACACCATAATCTTGGTCCGCTATACGTTAGCTCTGCGAAACCACGAACAACCTTAAATATATAAACTGTGTCTATTAGTATCTAACTTGAGATATCCGATGTTACTAAACTATCTCATGGTGTCCTAGTGTGCCATTTGTATTTACAAAATCATTTTACAAAGTCAAAATCTCAATTGGGGTTCAAAACAGTGAAAACAGGTGAAAAATAACAAAATTTCACTATGTCCAATCGGCTTGCTGGTCACCCTGGTTCGGTTGGCCGAACTACACAGTTCGGCCTATCAGAAAACCAAATCTGGTAGGCTGAACATTTCTATGAACTGCACACTTCATCAATGCCGTGATGTTGCCACATGACTTTTACTAGCGGGATGTTGCGACATCGTAAATTGATCACTTTTCGGTTGATGATCTAAATTGGCACTTCCTCGTACATTGCATCTTCCTAGATCTATACGTCCTGGAACGAGGTGATCTTGTTTTGCTCGGGCGGGCACTTCCTAAGCATCAACACATGGAATACATCATGAACATGTGATAGTTTAGGAGGAAGGTCGAGTCGATAAGCAACCACACTGATGCGTTGAGTAATCTCGTACGGTCCGACATACCTTGGTGCAAGCTTACCACTTACTCCAAATCGCATGATGCCTTTATGAGGTGACACCTTTAAGAGAACGAAATCTCTTACCTCAAACTCCAACGGTCGACGTCTTCTATTCGCTTAACTCTTCTGTCGATTCTGAGCTGTCTTCAATCGATCTCGAATTACAACAACCTTCTCATTACTATCGCAAATCTCATCTAGCCTGAGAATATTTCTGTCTTTTGATTTAGCCCAACACACCGGTGATTGACATGGTCGCCCATATAATGCCTTAAACGGTGCCATGCCAATGTTCAATTGATAACTACTATTGTACACGAACTCTGCCAGACGTAAATACTTCTTCTATTCCCACCAGAGTATAACACACATGTACGCAACATGTCTTTGAGAATCTCAATAACTAGCTCAGATTGCCCATGGGTCTGAGGATGAAATGTCGTGTTGAAATTCAAATCTATACCCAAAGCCTCCTAGAAGCTCCTCTAATACTTGGCATTGAATATGGTGTCTCTATCTGATGTGATGAACAAAGGAACTCCATGCAACCACACTATGTTTTGTAGATATAATTCTATGAGAACTCTTCTCGAACAAGTCAACTTGAAAGGGATGAAATGAGCTAACTTCGTTAACCTATCGACCATGACCCAAATTGCATCATGCCTTTTCTCCGTTCTTGGCAAACCGATAAGAAAATCCATCGTGATGTGCTCCCATTTCCACCTTGGAATAAGAAGTGGCTGAAGCTGACCTGCTGGCTCTGATGCTCGGCTTTCACCTAAAGACAAGTTGACACCTAGCTACATATTCTCGAACATCCTTCTTCATGCCTTTCCACCAGTATTGGCTCTTTAGATCACGATACATCTTCATGCTCCTAGGATGAATGGCGAACTAAGACTTGTGAGCTTCATCTATCACGGCCTTTGTCACTTCCTCAATTGCTAGAACTACTAGACGGTCCTTGAAGTACAACGATCCATCCACATGTATCCTCCATTCTTCTAATTGCTCTCTGTTTTGGATTCGCATCTAGATTTCCTATAGATACAAATCTTGCCACTGATTCTGTTTCACTATCTGGATGAGAGTTGGGGTCATCTCCACGTGATATACCGAAACTCGATCATAATCTTTATAATATTGTAGCTTGTATTCACTCATTGTTGCATCCATTTTCCAATCTTCAAGGGCCAAACAAGCAAGAATCCCTGAAGACTTCCTACTAAGTGCATCCACAACTACGTTAGCTTTCTAGGATGGTACTATAGCATGAAGTCATAATCCTCCATGTATTCTATCCACCTTTGCTGCCTCAAGTTCAAATCCCTTTGAGTGAACAGGTACTTCAAACTCTTATGGTCAAAGAAAACCTAAAATGTCACCCCATACAAATAACATCTTTAGATCTTCAACGCATGAATCACCGCTGCAAGCTCTAGGTCGTGAGTAGGGTAGTTCTGCTTGTGAGGTCATAGTTGTCTCGATCCATATGCCACCATGCGTGCATGTTGCATTAACATGCACCCAAGTTCATGTCTTGACACATCTGTGTAAACTTCATATGGCTCATCACTATTTGGAATAATCAACAGTAGAGCTGAGGTCAACCGATTCTTCAATTCTTAAAAAACAAGCTCACATTCTTTATCCCACTAAAACCTGACATTCTTCCTGATCAATCTTGTCAACAGCACTGCTATCTTTGAGTAATACTTTACAAATTTCCTACAGTATCCTGTGAGTCCCAAGAAGCTATGGATTTTTATTACATTCCTCGATCGTTCCCATTCCACTATGGCTTCCACCTTAGATGGATCCACTGAAATACCATGCTTGAAGATGACATGACCTAGAAACTTAACTTCTGTCAACCAGAACTCACACTTCTGTTTCTTAGCATACAGCTGGTCCTCCCATAAAGTTTGAAGCACAATTCTAAGTAGCTGCTCATGCTCCTCCCAAGTCTTAGAGTAGACTAAGATGTCGTCAATGAACACGATCACAAAGTGATCCAATAAGGCTTAAATATCCTGTTTATCAAATCCATGAAAGCTGCCAGAGCATTTGTCAATCCAAATGGCATCACTAGAAACTTGAAGTGTCCATACTGGGTTCTGAAAGCTATTTTGGGGATGTCTTCTTCTTTAATCCTAAGCTAGCGGTATCTCGAATGCAAGTGTATCTTTGAGAAATACCACGAGCCTCCTAAGTGATCAAATAGTTCATCGATCCTGGGCAGAGGATACTTGTTCTTCACGTTGACCCGATTTAGCTGTCGATAAACTATACATAACCTGAGAGTCCCATCATGCTTCTTGACGAACAAAATTGGTGCTCCCTATGGTGATGTGCTATTCTGAATGTATCCCTTATTAGCAAGCTCCTAAAGTTGCTTTCTTAATTCTTTCATCTCTACCGCCGCCATCCGGTAAGGTGCTATAGAAATCGAAGCTGTTCCAGGATGTAACTCGATGCCAAACTCGATCTCTCAATGAGGTGGTAATCCTGGTAACTCATCAAGGAAGACATCTTCATACTTATCCACCACTGGGATTGCTACATTTCTTCTTGAGGCACTAGGCTCTCCTTCTAGGTTCATGAGGAGGGCATCGCAAGCTAGGTTCTTCCGTCCTCCGAGACATGTCTTCACAAGATGCTCACTCATTAGCCAATCACCACCACCTTGGTAAGTGATCGTTGTCCCCCTATCAGACACTAGGGTCACTTTCCTAAGCTAACAATTTGCAACGGCACTGTATCTGGACAACCAATCCATCCCTAGGATTACATTGTTTGAACTCATGGGGATTACAATCAAATCACTCTTCAAAATCTCATTCCCAATCTTTATTTTGCAAGCATTGCAAATACAATTCACACACACCCACCCCAAGGGTGAAGCTATAACTAGGGGTCTACCAAACTCTTCTATCTCTAATCCCAAGGCATGTACAAAAAACCAAAATCATACCATCGACAACCGCGTTACTAGTCTAGGCAGCCAAACTCCTTGATGTCATCATGTGAACCTGAACTGAAGCTTTTCCCTTTCCTCGACCAACATTGTTAGGTCCTGGATTAGTCGGCTGATATTGCTGCGGTGAAGGTGACTGCACGATAGCGGTACTCCACGTTCGATACTGAGGGGCATTCTGTTGGAAATTCTACGGCTGATGTCCTTGTGCTGGGTATGGTAGTTACTAAAGAAAGAACTGATGGAACTGGAGCTGAGGGAACTGCTAAGGTGGAGGTAGGGTCTGAGGCTGAGGTTGACTACTAGCTCCTTCACCGATCTAAAGTCCTAGACGAGCACTCCTGATCGGGCAGTTCCTCTTGATATGTCCAGGCTACAAGCAATAGTGACAATGAAAGCTGTAGGGGTTACTGCGCCTGCTACTAGATGAGCTACTACTACGGTTGTTCATGCTACCCTGTTTATTTTTTCTTAGAGTTGGTCGATTACTGGTGCTCTTCCTGCCGCTCCTTTGTGGTCCTCTAGATGTCCTTGCTCGATCTTCACAGTATTACGATTAGTCATTTTCCATAGATATAGCTGCTGACACAAGCTCTCTGAAATTCTTGAGTCGTAGGGCAACCACCTATAGTCGAATAGAAGCCTTAAGTCCGTCTTGGAATTTGATGCACTTCTCACGTTGCGATGCCACTACAAATGGAGCAAACCTAGCCAACTCATTAAACCTTGCCTCATATTCATGAACTGACATGTCACCCTACTATAACTTGTAGAATTCAGCTGCCTTCTGGTCTCTATATCCTTGCAAGAAGTATCGGTCGTAGAACAACTCCTTGAACTTGTCCCAACTGATGTTACCATTGTTTTCCAAGCGTTTAGCCTACTTCCACTAGGTATTGGCAACACCTTCGAACTTATATGCTGCAAATTCCACACTATATTCTGCTGGCACGCTAAGAGTATCTAGGTGTTTCATGATCGAATCTAGCCAATATTCAGCTACTTGTAGGTCCCCTTTTTTGTCAAAGGTTGGAACAGACGCACGTTGGAATTCCTTAAAGTACGCATGTTGACGACTAGCCTCGGATTCCTTCGGTCTTGTCCTTGCTACCATCTATCAGAATGCAACAAATATGGCCCTCATCATGCCCTCATTATTTCCAAAGTCGACATCAGTTGTCAAACGACGTCTATGTGCCATTCTCTCACTTTTGAAAATAAATTTGGATTGTTAGTGGTATTTCATTGTCGTACCTATGTGTGCACAATTCCCAAGGTTCATAACCTTCAACTCTAATACCATTCTGTCACGTCCAGGAGTATGAGAAGTGACGTAGCGAGTTAATTAAATTAATTAAGTAAAAATTTTAATTAAACACAGGTTAAAGAAATTAATTAATTAAGAAATAGTGATAATTTAAAATCCTTTTTAAACAAACATTTATGATAATTAAACAAATAAGATTAAAATGAAATGAAATAAAATAATAAAGAATAAGGGAATATGTGTTGGGTCCCACTGACCCACAACTTGTGCACACATATAGTACTGACAATATTATATTACAACCATGGTCCAAAGTAAAAGAGAAAGTTAAAGTTGTACATGCCTTGAATTATCCATGCAACAACCTACCCGAGTCTTCTATTGGTCGTAGGTCCGATCTATGGACTCTTCTTCGATCCTAAACTGAAATCCACCTAGAGGGGGGGAAGATTTCAAAAACAAATAAAATGTGAGCGAAAAGCTCAGTAGAACTATATTTTAAGAATATTTAATTTCAAGGGAAAATTTCATTATTAGGAAATTATTTGAAAAGTAGACTTAAATAAATGAATAAATAAAATTCAATAAAATTAATCTTACTAAAATCATTTATTGGTCGACCAAAAAGAATATCATTTTCTTTTCCTAGGCAAACCATATATGTAACACCACCGAAGTAGCCCAGTTGGATTTTAGGACCAGCCTCCAAGGTCGCACGCTACACGACTCGATCTCTGATATGGCATCATGCCCATATATATATATATATCTTTCTGTAAATATTAAAAATCCCTTTTTACTGAGTATTCTCATTTATATTTATTATGAGGTTCATTATAAAACCACCTCAACCTACTATTTATGAAAATAACCAATGGAAATCCTTTTTCTCAATCCATCATTGAAAACATTTTTGTTAAATTCCTTTTAAGGCCAAATCATTTTTAAAACTAGGTTACCAAGGAAAAGGGGTAGAAGTCCTACCTCAATACTAATGCCGGTGTCCTGCACCATAATCCTGGTCTGCTATACGTTAGCTCTGCGGAACCACGAACAACCTTAAATATATAAACTGCATCTATCAGTATCTAACTTGAGATATCCTATGTTACGAACCTATCTCATAGTGTCCTAGTATGCCATTTGTATTTACAAAATCATTTTACAAAGTTGAAATCTTAATCGGGGTTCAGAACAATGAAAATGGGTGAAAAATAACAAAATTTTACTATGCCTGGTTAGCCTACCAGTCACCATGGTTTGGCTGGCTGAACTGCATAGTTTGGCCTACCAAAAAACCAAATCCGATTAGCGAAAATTTTCCATGTTTGGCTTGTTGATCGTACGAATCCGGCCGACCGAACTCATGAATCTGGCCTACTGAACTAAAAAATTCTATAATTGTTCAGGCATGGGTTTTGGCCTCCCCGAGCCCAAATCTTCAATTTTAACCTGTTTTCTCAAATCCTAGGCATAAATAATGATCATAGTTGATAGGAAAACATAGTAGATTACTTTTTAATGCATTAAAACAAGTTTTACGCAAAAATTTTGAGAAATCCCAAAAATGGAGAAAAATAGAGAAAAATGAAAAATCTTGAGTTAAATCCATTTTTGATCAAACAAAGCATAGATTCTAGTTGTTTTAAGTTTCTCTAACTTAGATTATAGGTTGTCTAAGTACAAATAAGCTTAGATTTCAAAATGCAAGGAAATTTAAAAAATTGAAAAAGTTTTGAAAATTTAAAAACAACCTTGGATTTGAGCTTCAAATCGTGTTTTTGGTTACTCAATCACATTCCTGAGCCTCCAGTCCCCTAATCCAAAGCTTGGGCTTGATTTTTATTCAAAAATTTTGAAAGAAAACGAGAGAGCAAGAGAGGCAAAGGGAGAGAGTGAGAAGCGAGAGAAGGAGAGTGAGAGAGAGAATGAGCGAGAGTGAGGGAGAACAAGTGAGAGAGGAGAGATTAAAGAGAGGGAAAAAATAGGCGGTTTCATTGTGCGAAAACCCTATGCTGCCCACGGTTTTGTAGAACAGATGTTTCTAACATTAGACAAATTATTTAGTTCAAATATTCAAAATAACAGTTAAAATAATTAAAAGTAATTAAAAATCATTAGAACAATCGAAAACAACTTTAATCTAAAAATTTCTCAAAATGACCAAATTAAGTTTAATACATTCATTATGGCACACTAATCTACCATTTTACTCACTAATATTACTTAATTAATTTTGGGGCATTACAGATTAAGACTAAATTTCACAAACTCCGTTAGTTGCAAATAATTGAAGAGCAATTTTAATCACTTTTTTAGGGAGTTTGTAAATGTCGGGGCTATCTTTGTATGGCTCAACAAATGTTGTCTAAAGGTTACTCCTTGGTTTGCTAGCCGTCTTTATTGCAAATGTCAATTATTTCTCGTTCAAGGTGTTAGGAACGATGAAGGACGAAACAAACTCACACAAAAAGCATTCTACACCATCCGTACATGCCTTTGATCTCCAATTCTCTATTGTTACAAGAATGTGCTCTTGAACTAGCACTCTAATTCTAATCAGATTATTTTTTTAGTCCAAACTAATTTTGATTCTTTGTCCTTTAATCCTTATTTTTGCAACATATTTCATAAATGTTGCTTTTATTTTCTAATCAACATCTAGGTTGAATGACTCCCTTCTCCGAAAGTTTACAGCCATCTTTAAGCTCTGAAATATAGTCATCCATAAATAACTTATTATTTGACATATTAAAATGACATGCTGATCATGTACCTATCATGCAAGTTAAATTAAAAAACAACATAATAATTATAAATAATTAATGCAATGTAATAAAATAACTAACCACAGTATAATTTTCATCAATAAAGTAAATTGTCATAAAACCACATAATCTAACATTTAGCAACGAAAATAGGCTAACATAATAATTCATACCTAATTTACAATATAGAAAACTAAAAATAAACAACTAAAAAGGAAACTAATTTAAAAAATATGAATTACGAAAACTAAATAATATAAATAATTATTAATTAACTAAAAAAACAATTAAAAATTTATGACAAACAAATAAAACTAATCAACTAAAACTCAATAAAAATAACCTAACAACTAAAACTAAATAAAACTAATAACTTAAAAAAAACAAATAGCATAATTCTTATATGTACAATCGCTAAGCAGTAACGGCAAAGATGAAGAGGAGGCGATGATGAAGCCATGAAGATCGTCACGAGGAGGCAGAGGTAGTGCATCTGACACTGAGACAGAAAGACAAGGACAATGCTGATGACAACTGCACGTGAAGGAGAGGACAATTGCAATGATGACATTCGAGAGAGAAAAAGAGAGAGAATACGTTAAAATGGCGGCCGGGTTTTTAGAATTTTTGAACCCTACAATGTTTTTTACTTAGTTTTTAGTTATACAATTAATGATGGTTGTGCACAAAACCATTGTCATATTTGCATCTTTTAAGAAGTTTTGAGCCTAATTTAGTTCCCTATTAAATATCACCCTACCAAGACTTGGGCGCCACAACATTGATGAAGTGAACTTCAAGCCTTTTTTTGGCCGAAAGCACTGGCTAGGGCGCCAGCTCAAGGGTGCTATTGCACCACTCTAAAGGCGAATCTGAAGCAGAGTAGGGAAACATGCCCAACGCCAACAAATGTGTGTCATGGCATGGTGTCCTATTGAAGAACTCATGGAGTCTTTTTTGAGGTTTTTTATTTCTTCTTTTTTGCAAACTTATAAATAGGACATGGTAAGATTTATTTGCATAACTCAGGAAATATTCAAAGAGTCAATGCGCAGTTTTTCTGTTGTAAACTTCTTCATCATTATAGTAAATTTCTGCACCAGGTGCAAGTGGACGTAACTCCCACATTTAGGACGAGCCACTATAAATTTATGTGCATTCTTTTTTATTTTTCATTTTGTATATTTTGTTTTGAGTATAATGAGAGAGTCCAATTTACAACTACCTCCTCTAACCACCAATGTCTGGTAGCATAACATGTCATCTTATCATTCTTCTTTCCCATTTAATAGCAACAAAGATTTCTTCCTCCTTTCTGTTATTATGTGGTGCCTGCAAGCTGATTGATGTACACATATATAGTCTAGCGTCACATGACACCATCTGACTTTTTTTTTTTTGAAGAAATCATGCACACCATACATAGACTCGATCTTTAGAGAGAGAACACAGTAGTGGAGGATATATACGTATACAATAGATATATAGATGGTTTTATACCCACACACAATGACTATGATTGTATACACAGAATAAGGATGTCCTTATCTATAAACTATAACGCCCCGAAATTAATTAAATGTTATTAGTAAGTAAAATGGTAGATTAGTGTAACATAATGAGTATTTTAAACTTAATTTGAGCATTTTATAAAATTTCTAAATTTATGTTATTTTTATTACTTTAATGACATTTAATTACTCTTAATTATTTTTAATTGCTATTTTAAATATTAAAAAAAAAACAATTTGTCAAACGACCAACGTGTCCCATTTAGGTAAACCATGTGTAGGACATGGAATTTGTTTTGAAAACTATTGTCCCTCACCTTTTATGTAATCTCCTCTCTCTCTTTCTCTCCTCACTCTCTTCCACACTCTCTCACTCTCTCCCATATGTCTCTCTCTCCCTCACTCTGCCTCTCATCCTCTCTCAATTCCCTCTTAAACTTTTGAATCAAAATATCAAGCCCAACCTTCAGTTTAGTGCAATGAAGGCTCGGGAACATGATTGAGCAACCATAAACACGATCTAAAGCTTCGATTCGAGGTTAGTTTCAAAATTTCTAAACTTTTCAAGTTTCTAAGTATTTTGAAATTTGAGTTTTCCTAAGCTAAGAAAACCATCAATCTAGGTTAGAGGAACTTAGAACATCTAGAATCTAAGCTTTGTTTGATCAAAAACAGAATCAAAATTTTTTATTTTTCTCCATTTTTCTTCAATTTTCAAATTTTTTAAAATCTTTGTCCAAATCTTGTTTAAATTGATTTAAAAGTGTTTTGAAAATTTTTTTTTATGATCTAGATATGATTTCCATGCTTGAGAACTGAGAAAAACAAGTTAAAATAAAGATTTGGGCTTGGGAGGTTGAAACCCGTGCTTGGAAAATTTTAAAATTTTTCCAGATTGATAGGTCAAACTTCGTGTTTCGTAGGCCAAATTCATGAGTTTGGCAAGCCAGATTCATACGATCGACAGGCCGAACCTAAAAATGTTCAGCCGATTGGACTTGGTTTTCTAGCAGGCCGAGCTGCACAATTCGGCTGGCCGAACCAAGGCGTCCAGCAGGCCAACTGAGCATGGTGAAATTTTGTTATTTTTCACCCATTTTTGATATTTTGAACCCCGATTAAGATTTTAATGTCACAGTATGATTTTATGAACCTAAATGGCATACTAGGACACCATTAGATAGTTTAGTAGCATAGGAAATCTCAAGTTAGATACTGATAGACGTGGTTTATATATATTTAGGGTTGTTCATGGTTCCACAGAGCTAATATGTAACAGACCAAGATTTCAGTATGGGACACGGGCACGAGTATTGAGGTAGGACTTCACCATTTTCCTTTGTAACCTAGTTTTAAAAATGATTTTGGCCTAAAAAGGATTTTCATTAATATATTTTCAATGATTGTTTGAAAAAGGATTTCATTGTCTTTTTTTTTCATAAACAGTATACTAAGGTGAACTTTCATAATAAACCTCATAATGAATGTAAATAAGAATACTTGGTAAAAAGAGATTTCTAATAATTATAGAGAATGTATATATAAGGGCATGATGCCATATCAGAGATCGGGACGTGTAGAGTGCGACCTTGAGGGCAGGTCCCAAAACCCAACTAGGCCACTATGTTAGTGTACTATATATGGTTTGCACAGGAAAAGAAAATGGTATTCTTTCTAACTAATAGATTGTTTTGGTAAGATAAACTTTTAATGAATTTTTGTTTATTTATTTATTTATTCAAGTTTGTTTTCTAAATAATGAGATTCCCTTTTAAAATTAAATGTTTTCTCTAATATATAGTCCTATTGAGCCTTTCGCTCATATTTTATTTGTTTTAAAATCTTTCCCCCTTTAGGTGGATACCAGCTTAGGATTGAAGAAGAGTCTGTTAACCAAACTTGTGAGCAGTAAAAGAATCAAGTAGGTTATTTAAATTATAAAAAATCCAGGCATGTATTACTTTGACTTTCTCATTTTATTTTGGGCTGTGATTGTAATTTAATATTGTTTATGCCATGTGTGTGCACAAGATGTGGGTCAGTGGGACCCATTCTCGTTCCTCCTTATTTTTTTTATTATTTTCTCATTGTCTACTTTGTCATTTCTATTTATTTAATTATTATAATTGTCTGCTTTAAAAAGGTTTTAAATTATCACATTTTTATTAATAAATTTTAATTCTAAAACCCAAGTTTTAACTAAATCTTCACTTAATTAACTTAATTAAATAGCCACGTCACCTCCCGTACTTCAGGGTGTGATAGAATGGTATCAGAGCTCAATGTTGTGAACCTTAGGAATTATGCACACATAGGAACGACAATGAAATACCACTGACAGTCTAAAATTTTGTTTTCAGAAGTGAGAGAATGGCACCTAGATGTAGTACTAATGTTGAGTTCGGGAATGATGATGGCATAATGAGGGCTATGTTTGCCGCATTCCGATAGATGGTAGTAAGGGCAAGACTAGAGGATTTCTAGGCTGGTCGCCAGCATGAGTACTTTGCAAAATTTTGGCATGCATCTGTTCTGACTTTCGACAGAAATGGGGACCCATAAGTGGCTAAGTATTGGTTGGATTCAATCGTGAAACACTTGGATACTCTTCGTATGCCAGCGAAATATCGTGTGGAATTTGCTGCATATAAGTTCGAAGGTGGTGCTAATACCTGGTGGAAGCAGGCTAAAGGCATGGAAAATAATGGTAATATCAGTTGGGACAGGTTCGAGGAGTTGTTCTATGATCGATACTTTCCACAGGGATACAGAGACCAGATGGCAGCTGGATTCTACAAGTTGCAGCAGGGTGACATAACGGTTTGGGAGTATGAGGCAAAGTTCAATGAACTAGCTAGGTTCGCTCCATTTGCTGTGGCATCAGAGCATGAGAAGTGTATCAAATTTTAAGACGAACTTAAGGCTCCCATTCTACGACAGGTGGTTGCCCTGTGACTCAGGAATTTTGGAGAGCTTGTGTTAATAGCAATATCTATGGAGAATGACTATTCGCAATACTATGAGAATCGAGCCAAGACGTTAGGAGGACCATAAAGGAGCGGCAGGAGGAGCACCAGCAGTCAACCAACTCCGGGAAAGAACAAACAGATTAGCATGAACAATGGTAGCAGCAGTTCATCTAGCAGTGGGCGCAGCAACCCTAATAGCTTTCACTGCCATTATTGCAAGCAGCCGAGACATATAAAGAGGAATTGCCCAATCAAGAGTGCTCGCCTAGGACTTTAGGCTAGAGAGGGAGCTAGTCGTTAGCCTCAGCCTCAGACTTTACCTCCGTCTCAACAATACCCTCACCTTTAGTTCCATCAGTTCTCTCCTCAGCAACTACCATACCCAGCACAAGGATACCAGCCACTGAATTTCCAGCGCAATGCCCCATAATATCGAGCTCCGAGTACAGCTAGTGTGCAGTCACCTCCATTGTAACAGTATCGGCCAACTAACCCAGGACCTAGTAATGTTGGTAGAGGAAAAGGAAAGCTCCAATGCAGGTTCACACCATGACATCAGGGAGTTCGGATGCCTAGACTAGTAATGCGATTGTTGATAATACAATCTTATTCTCTAAATCTCTAGCTCACATGTTATTCGATATTGGTGCCACTCATTCTCTTATTTCAAGCTATTTTGTACATGCCTTGGGATTAGAGATAGAAGAATTTGATGAACCGCTAGTCATAACTTCACCCTTGGGGCAGGTGTGTGTAAACTGTGGTGTCTAGCCCGGTCATACTCTCTCAAGCCTCCATAGGACCCACCTTGTGGGGCCCTCAGACTTGTGGCTCTTATTGGTAGACCATCCCTATGCCGCCCACTCATCCATATGGTCTCCTCTAGGGCCCTCTGGCCCCTTAGGGTTTTTCTTTCGTGTCCCTCGGGTTTGAACCTCAAACCTCCCTTAAGAGGTTCTTATTTTCTTCTCGAGTACTAATTAGCTCAATTGGTACTCGAGAAGGAAATAAGAACCTCTTAAGGGAGGTTTGAGGTTTGAACCTGAGGGACGCGAAAGAAAAAACCTAAAAAGCCAGAGGGCCCTAGAGAGGACAGTACAGATGAGTGGACAGCATGGGGATGGTCTACCAATAAGAGCCATAAGTCCGGGGGCCTCGCAAGGTGGGTCATATGGAGGCTTGAAGAAGTACGCTCGGGCCAAACGCCACATTAAAATGCTCATTTTATTGTGGTGTCTGGCCCAGGCGTACTCCCTCAAGCCTCCATAGGACCCACCTGGCGGGGCCCCCGGACTTATGGCTCTTATTGGTAGACCATCCCCATGCCATCCACTCATTCGTACTGTCCTCTCTGGGGCCCTCTGGCCCCTCAGGGTTTTTCTTTTGCGTCCCTCAGGTTCGAACCTCAAACCTCCCTTAGCTCAATTGGTACTCAAGAAGGAAATGAGAACCTCTTAAGGGAGGTTTGAGGTTCAACCCCGAGGGACGCGAAAG